>JAKCPI010016039.1:0-293043 GCA_023213315.1 Euborellia annulipes
AAATCGTTACGTTTTCCCATCCAATATGACATTATAGCTGAGCATTCCATGAATGCAATTTTTATAATCAATTTTAAAGCCCCCAGCGTCGTTGGACCTTTGCCACTTAGGGATTCGTTACTCCGCTGCTACTATTATTTCCATTTTCATTTTATTTTAATCACATATATTTGTTTCTTTTTTGCTCCCTAGAAGGTAGGCTAACCAACTATCCAATTTGGATGAGGCGTCATAGTATTGGATCTATACTTAATTTCTTATTACTCTATTTTATTTATACTCTTTTCGATTGTAGGCTATTTAGAGTATGCAATTTATATATAGGCCTTCAGTAGTCTTGTTAGTAAATATTCTATTATCAGTGAATTCAGGCTCGTGTACTATTATTATTGCAATATTACTATTTTTACGTTTTACATTTCTCATTAGCTCTTGACCTATGACTCAGAGGTAGAGCTTCTGATATCAAAGGTCAAGAGTTCGCATCCCGTCCCAGGCGACACAATTTATTTTAATTGAATTGGACATCAATTAATTGAAATAAATAGGAACCCCCTTCCGGGCATTTAGACCAAGTAAATGGCCTCAGATGTCAAGAGACTTTAAAACGAATTAAAAAAAGCAAACGTGTGGGGTCGTGGGACCCCCGGCAGGAACGAAGTTCCTCACGCCTTTTCTTCAACTCAGAATATAATTTAATATGAATATTATTTAAATAGGCGGGCTTTCCGTCTAGCCAGGGATGGGCGTGGCCTCGCCAAGGCTGGCTAATCTCGCTTTCCTCCTCCGTCGCTCGGGGAGAGAACGCATTTTTGTTACGTTATATTTTCTCCCATTTCACTCTGCGTATTATCATTATCATTATTATTATTACTATATATAAAGCGCTAGGGGCCAGCTTCCGCCTGTGCCGATTGGCTAGAGTTACAGAAAAGAGGGGGAGCGGGAAATTTAAAATTTAAGTCAGAGAGGGAAATTCGAAAATTTCCAAACAGTCAGCAAGAATAAATTTGTTGCATTTGCTCGCCGAAGCCTGGTCCACTGGTTTATATTATATACAGTATCGATGGCTTCCGACGGGCGTTCAATGGTCTTATTTTTTCGGGGGCTACCTATCCCGATTTTCAGCATGGTAGCACTTGGCGTTGCTTGACAACATTGATCTTGCTGGCTATTTTTCCTTTTTCATGCCAGTCTCGCTGGCGCCGAAAGATTTAAAAATTTTTTTTTTTTATTTTAACAATTACTTCTTTCTTTCATATTAAAGTTATGAAATTTAAATCATATTGATTTTAGTAACATGTGATGCAACTCTGCCCAACATCTGGAATATATATAGCTTTCTCTTTTCACTTCGTTTTATTATTTTTTCGATACTAAATAGATTATAGAAATTGTATTACCTACTCCAATGAGAGTACCTCTTGCAATGTCTTATGATTGAGTGAAATTTCATACAAAGGCATTAGAGAGGTGTGAGTTCTCTCCATATTATGAGAGTTTTGTCAATATTTTTCCTGCACATCATATTGGATTCGATAATCCCACCCCAGCATGCTTTTGGCCCCTTGCATGCACGCACGCCTCCTCCTAAAAACACGCATCTTCCTTTTGATTTCCTTTCAAATAAATGGTTCACGTATCATTAGATTCACGAAATGTTCTAAAATCCTACTCCTCTTTTCTTCCTTCTCTTTCTCCTACAGCACCCTTTTTTTCCTCTTTGTGGACTTATTTTTAATCCCCGCCTCGTTTTCTTGTTTCCTTTAGACGTCCCTACCGGAAATGTTGTCACATTTCATTCTTTCAATTCTTCACCCATTTTGAAACACTATCTCTATATAATATTATTTAAAAAAAATTGATGTGATCTATCATATAGAATATTTCGTCTAAGCTTATTATCCCAACTTTTAATATTTAATATGGCCATTTTTTTCATTACATTTCAATTTAGATTTGATTATCTCAATGGCGTAACCAGGACGTGCCTCTGGAAGGGGTAGGGTTTAATTATTTTTAACTGATTTTTCAGTTTGGCAAGAACTTTGCAGATTTTATAGTTAATAATAAATTCAAAACATATGCAAAACTTTTAAATGAAAAAAAGTTTCAAAAAATACTAGGTGTTGTGAAATGCATAGATTTAATCTTAAGGAAAATATAATAAATTATTGGGGAATTTTTAATTATAGACCATATTTTGTTATTAATTATTTATTAAAAATATAAATACTGTACAACGTTTCGATTGCTTATTCTGCAGCCCTTATCGAGTACTGTGCACTTGCTCCGACTCAAGTGAACCTAACCGTCACGACCATTAAATAAATTGTTATTTTATCTCAAATATAATATTTTATAATGTAGAAAAATTCCTAAACCCAATTAATCCTTAAACTAAATTAATAAAATTGCTCTACTGATATTTAAATCGAAACTTTTTCTGCCTAGCTACTACTTAAATTTCCCCTTATGTCTTTTAGGTAATCTGGGGAGCATTTAGGGAATTGGATTTTATCCGAATACTCAACGGAAATAACACCATCCGGAACGAGAGAAATAGATTTCACAATTGAATTGAAAATGATTCAATTTTATAAATTTATAAAATTAAAATATTTTAGTGGAAATAGTCTTTTGAATACAAGAATTTTTTTTTTATTAATCATACTTAAATGACCAACAAACATGCACAGTAGGCCTGTCTAGTTTCCAACATACTCACAATATTTTATAAAAATTGTTTTTTTACAGGAGTGTCCAACTTTTTCATCAAGCGGGACAAATTTTAAATATTTTCGGCCGGGCCACGCTTTTAATTTCTTTTTGTTTAAGACTGATGATGTAAAGATCTTTTAGTGAAATGCACTTTTTGAAATTTTCAAGGGATATTCATAAACTAGTCTGTTACACAAACTGTTTATGAATTTTACATTCGGGTATATGAAAAGTTTATATATCAATACTAAAAAATGAACTTTCATAAACCAATTTATTAAAATTTTCCTAAAACAATTGAAAATTCATATTTTTTTTTACAGTGTGTGCAAACAAACATTTATGCTCTTTTGATCTAGCTTCGCGGGTCTTGGGCCTCGTTTTGGCCGCTCCTGTTTTAAAGATATGTAGAGAATAGATTTTGTTTTTCTTAGAAAAGAAAATTTATTTTATTTGTTTAACATTTTATCTTTGCAATCCCTGAATTTTTAACAGTACTTTTTTACTGATTTCAGTTAGTAATAGTTTAGAATTTTTTTTCTTTTTCAATTTAAGTAAAACTAACTTTGAATATATTCCTCTGTTACAGGTCGGCCTCCGCCTCGAGTTCGTTGGTGGCGTGGCGAAGTTTTATACGACGCGATCGAATCACCATCCGCGTTCCCGCTGGTTCGCGAAAATCAACTGGTCGTATCTCACTTAACGAGAAGCGATCTCCATTCCATTTTCACGTGCCAAGCTAGCAACAATAATATTTCCCAACCCGTCTCGGCGAGTGTATCCGTCGAAATGTATTGTGAGTACATGAAATTTTTTTCTCTCTTTTTTTTAATTAAAAAAACCGGAAATATGCTTAAGAGTCTCAAAATATTCCATATAAGTTATATCCTGTTTACACACATTGCTAAAGTCAGGAGTTAAGTTAAAAACAAAAAAGAGGGAATTTTTTATTATAAAAAAAATAATCATCCCCTTCAAAAAAAGAGATTATAAATAAATTAGAAAGACAAGATAATTATTTTTTAAGAGATTTCGAGTTAAGAAATTTACTAAAATAATCAATGCCTTAAATTCGGAATATATAAATAAAGGCATTTCTTTTTTTAACTGTCAAGTTTATTCCACGCCACCTCCTATCTTTTATATTTTATGAATGTTTAGAATGTTTGTGAAATTGAAGAGGAAAATGTAATGTATAAGAGAAGGGGGAATTTCTATCAGAACCACTCGTTTAGGTTAATCCATTCAGTCAGGTCATTTGGTCTTGAATAGTCGGCCCATTGCCGGATATAAACGTCTAGTCTCACTCCCTGGCGTGACATGTGTCATTCTTCGCTAATCATCTGTCAATAGAGTTTTGATTCATTGATATTTCATAGAACATGATTAATTTCAATCACAAATACTATAGACTTTGTCTATTTAAAGTCACCATAACCAAGTCATTATTTCCGTATTCACTTTATAAATTTCAAATTATAATTTTTTTTACTTTTATAAAATTAATTATGATTGTTAATGGTCACAAATTATAATTATTACTACATCAATTACGCTTTCATAAAATTCGTAATTAAAATTTTTATATTATATGCAAATTTTTTTATATTAACTGAAGAAAGAAAGGCAGAGCAAATTTCAAGGGATTAATTTATTATTATTTTTATTTTTCGTGCCATCGGGCACTAAGTTTCTCCCTTTTAACAATGAGGTTTAATCAGCCATCACCTCTACATTAACTCAACTAAAGTAAGAATTATTAGCTCTCTTGTTTAGATAAACGAAATACATTGTAATCTTAATATTCAACCATAAAAAAAGTACTGTATAAAGAAAATGAACTAGGAAATAAAAAAAATCAATAAATAACATAACGTTAAGTCATATTCATTATATAAACAAGTACTTAAGGTAAATATTTTCATAGTTTACTATTAAGTCGTTGTTAAAGTTAAATATCAGTACTCAGGGTCTTGAAATTTCATAGGCATAAAAATCACTCGCATTGTCTTTATTTTGTCCTTTGTGGGGAGAATTATATTTCTATATTTTATCTAAATAAAAAAAAAATTAGATAAAGGATTGGGGGATATGGGGGTCGAAACCCCGAGATCAGAAAATAGAAATTATAAAAAATTTATTAGACTACTCATTTCTATTTGAGAAGGGGAAGGGGGGGGATTATCCAAATTATCCGAAAATTTTTCTGACTACAGTTCTGTAATTGAACAAAAGAGTTTGGCATTTGGAAGGTTAAACAAACTAAATGGCCTATTTACTAAACCTGTGATTCTCAATCTTTTATTTTATCGTGGCACATTTTCAACGATTTCAAAATTTGATGGCACAAAAGAAAAAGATACTCGTAATAAAATAAAATAAAAAAGAATTATAATTTTCACTATAAACTTATATATTGACGGGACTCTTTAAGAATACTATTATTTTTACTTACTTCAAAGTTTCCTTCCCTAGAACAGATCACAAACACACGCTCACATGAGCTCTTGTAAATTTAATAATTTTTTTTCGATAATTACAATCATTTGGCCAGTAATAGTGAGTAAAATAGGGGAAGTGCGCCTATATTGTACCACTTAAGCAAATGTCCAAATATTGTTGAACCAGTATGTGATAAAAATGACTTCGAAGTGGCTCTTTATAACAGTGCATGTCAGCAATAAGCCCCCTAAACCTTAAACCTGTATCTCTTAAGATAGATTGTATTTTTTAATTTTTTTTTTCTTATTTGTATCTCATACCCCTAAATTGTACCACCTATGTTATAGGCTCTACGAATTCTTTTTCAACTTCTGGAGGAAATCGCTGACATCGGCCTAGTTTTTTTGTATTGCCATTAGCGTAAATATTCATCCCTAGCATATGCCTCTTCAAAGTTGGCTTCGGGACCCCAAAAGTCCTACATAGTTCGTTTATCCTCATGTCGCCATTTTGCAGCTCGGAAATGGCTCTTGACATATCAACCGCACTCCATTTACCATATTTTTTTCATCTTGTGCCAACAATGTTGTACGTTCATGGAGACACAGAGTGGTACAATTTAGGGGAATCGCCATTTTGTACAAACAAGAGTATAACTAGATTAGTTTTACCGTTATTTCTTATTTAAGTCATTTGATATCAGTAGGCATATTTAAAATGACATGTACTCTTGTTGGCAATTCCATAAAAAATGCAAGGAACCGAACGCAACGTTGGAATCCAATTTTATACATAAATGTTCGAAGAAGGTTGATAACAATTTTTTTTTTGTAATAATGGTATTTTAAACTGAGATTTTATATTCGGTTAAAAAGATTTTAATCGACGAATATTTTCTGCCGAAGACATTGCATTACCATTCCTCTGTGCTCATGGTTCCCTTTCAACCCCTCGGCCGCCGTTTTGGGGATCCAATATCGGCTCGGGATAAGATCGTGTTTTTCCCTCCTCCCCTCAGCACATACTCGAGAGCACCTGGCGCTTTACTTGTCCTAGCACACGTGCTCGTGTGCCACCCCCCATATAGTCAGTTGGCCTGGGATCCTCTCTTCTCCTCCCACCGACGTAAATGACCGTTTTCCTTTGATTTATCGGGGCCATATAAGCGGCCACCATCAGGGAGAAAACCCAAATGCCTTCTTAACCTTCCCCAAAGCCTGACTGCCTCGACGTCTCAAATATTATAAAAGCAAGAACTGAAATTCTCTCTTTTTTTCAACTTAGAAAACAATAAAAAATTCAGTGAAATGAATATAACCTACTTTGAAAATAAGATGGTGTTCTTGGGCAAATACAAATAGATACTAGAGTTTGTATAATGAAATATTAATAAAGTTAATATATAAAAATATTAATGTCCAGCTTAGCTAAGATATAATAAAAATAATTTTTGAAAAAACCAACAAAGAGAATAAAATTTTGAATTTAAATAGTAGACTAGAACATCAATGCCCCAGAAAGGTTAGAGATCCTGGGTTCAATTCGCGGTAGCCATGGCCCACCAAAAAATAAAACAAATTTGTTAAAATTTTAAATTCCGAAATTAAAAAAAAAATTTTCTTATTACGTACTTTTTTTCATTTATATATATATATATATATATATATATATATATACCGGTATATACGAAAATGATATATAACAATATAATAAATACAATTCTGAACTTGTATTTATTAAAAGGCGAGCTAGTTATTTCAAAAGTATAAATATATGAGTTGGGCTATGTTCAATTTACTTGCATTTCCCTTTAGAATTTGCAGACATTTATATTAGCTTCTTGCTTTGGGGAAGGTAGCACCATGAGAGCGGAACAAGGTGGGAGGTGGAGGATGAGTCAAGTTACGAGTAACTTTAAGCAAAGTCTGTCCGAGTAACATTTGCATTGTAAAGGGCCTAAGCCAGCATCGCGGACGCGACGTTAAGTTCGTTTCCTCCGTCAGTCGTTGAAGGAAGGGGCTCGAAAGCCCTTTTTTGGTCTCACCATCCCATTTTATCCCTTCCGGGCGTCCATGACCCAATTAAAGCCCACTTTGCAACTCCCATCAAACTCAGATTTTGACATAGCTCACACATCGTAAAAGCTACTTGACGGGGGCATTGCAACCCCGCCCCTCACCCCCTTGGGAGAGTTGGAGAATGAGCGATATATTTTTAATAAGCGCGCTTAACAAGGGGATGAAAGTTTGGGTACAAAAAAAAAAAGAAAATAAAAAATAATAATAAATAAATAAAACAAGTTGTAAATATATTAAACATTAAAAAAACATGTTAAATGGAATAATTATATTGCACAACTTGATAGAAGTATAAAAAAAAGAAATAAAATGGCTGAGTGTGTATGGGTGTTTGGGTTTGAATGTTCTTTTTACATTTCGATGCCAAATTCTACACACAAAGAAAAAAGTAACAAGAAAACGTAAAAATGTTAACAGGTGCATACATAAATCATTAACATATTTGACTAAAAAATCTATTTTTATTTTCTTCAATCTTCTATAATTTGTGTGGCCATTGAAATTAGGAACCGACCGAATATTCGGTTTCGGCCAGTTTCGTCCAAAAATCCAGGTTTCGGCTGTGGTTTCGGTTTCGGCCAAAATGTAGCCGAAACCTGAGTCTAAAAAGATGGGATTAGACTCGCATGCAAAAAAAAAGTCAAATGATTTGCACTTGAGGGAGAAAAAAATTTTCTGCCCGGTGGAAAAGGGGCGGAAAAAATTTAGTCTCTTTAAAAAAAAGGTAAAATGATTTTTACTGGAGGGAAAAATCTCAAAAAAAAAAAAAAGGTAAAATGATATGAATTTTGTATAGGAAATACAAGTTTCGGTTTCGGTTACGGTTTCGGCCGAAACTAAGATTGAGGCCGAATGCGATATTCTGTTCCGGTTTCGGTTTCGGCTGAAAATCTTATTTCGGTCGGACCCTAATTGGAATAACGCCTCCGTCACCCAATTCTAAAAATTATAAACCTAAATTCGTCCTTTTTTTCTTACTGAGAGGAAGGCAACCAAAATCGTTGGATTCAGCGCACTAACAGAAATATTTTTTCGGAGTTCGGGGGTTTAAATGATTCGTGAGGTGTCTACGGCCGAGATTGACTTTATTGAAAAGAGTATTTTTGTTAAAAAATCCAACTACGGTTTTTATTTTCTCTTACCTATATATAACTGATATGTTAATATATATAGTGAGAAAGTATTATGTCAAAAATTCGATATCGAAATTTTGATGGATATAGCCTACACGTTTTGAGGTCCCCTGAGTCCAAAAAAGTACTTTTCGCAACATGTGTGACTGTGTGGCTGACGACGGGTCTGATTCGGAACGGTGACTGAACTGTGACGTGAGTGGTGTGTGTGAATCGACCTTTATCGCAAATTATTAAAATTAAAAAAAAAGACAAAGTATGACAAGTATTAAATAAATATTGATAAAAAAGATGTTCACTAATACCATTATTCTCCCCAAGCCTATTTTATTGAATGACGGTTGAAATAATACACTTAGCTAAAGCCAATCTTGGAATAGATTTCCTCTCTTTTATATTCTTTAAGGAATGAATTTCTCAAGCGCCCCTCGAGAGAATATATATGATTCGCCATCACGAGATTTGACATATGTGTCCAGTTCCAAAAAAAAAGAAGGGAAACTGGCCAACTTTATGAATCTTCTTCTCCTTTCTGTTATTGGTCGTTTTGGATTGAATGCCTTCTAAACGGACTAGGAGGGCCTTTATTCCCCTCTCCCCCCCTTGACTTTTCCTATGGGCTGACAAATCGTCTTTCAGCTAAATTTCTATTCATCAATTTTTTTCTTAAGTTCCCATAAAATATTTATAGATTTTTTTTTTTTTGAAGAGTTGAAATGGAATTTTATATATTGATATAAGTATTAAGGTAGTAGATAAATTTAATATACCAAAATAAATTCGAGTTTTTTTAATCTATCCTCTCGGCTTCTGAGATCATTTAGAGGTTTATTGTTTCTCTACATATTGTTTCTCTCTATATATTTTGTTCCTGGCTGACAGTACTTCTTCAAGTCGTTTTTTTTTCTACACAATTTGTTTTGTAGACTATACTAAAAATACATAGTACCGTATAAGCTTATATTTAACTTAATTTTGACAAGCATACTAAATGTTTGTGTAGTCATAGGCCTATATTTAAATTACGGCAGTACAAATAATACCATCTTATTTATTTATTTTAATGGAAGTTGGAATAAGGACATCAGACATTTTTTCCACCCATTATCAAGATGTAAAATTTATAAGCATAGAATATTTTTTTTTACATTTAATTACCATGGCCTCCTATCTTTCTTATGAGTACTAGAGTAAAGGGTGCTTCAAATAATTTTGAGCTCAAAATGAGAATATACATAAAGAGTATCTAAAACGTAATTGATTAAAGAATTTTAATTAAAAAAAAAAAATCGTTAGAGCGAATTTCGAGAAAATTGAAAGAAAAAAAATAAAAAAGTACATCATTAAAGTACTAGTACTCGAATTTTCCCAAAGACGAGACCTAGCACAATTTCATATTACTTCCGAAAATAGTAAATAAAAAAATATACTGTAAATTTAAAATTTGAAAAAAATCATTAGAGCCGTTTTTGAGAACTAATGTGCTTACTAAATATAGGCCTATTTATAAACAAGCGTATATTGCGACACTAGGGGACGATCTATTCGCTGGATCCTTAGAACCTCAGATGAGTGGACTCGAGATAGAAGGCTGTTGAACGCTCGCTGGGGCCATCCTAATTTTTTCGTTGCATAATATATTCATAATAGTCTCAGCAGCCTCACTTAACTCGAAATTAAAAATAAAGTAAAATTTTTATGAAGTAGGCTTATATGATTTTTGAAATTTTATTTTTAATCCGAAATGTACAAACAAATGAAAAAATATCTTTTTATTTTCATCAAATTTTTACGTTGGATGGAGTAGAATGCACGAAAATATTAATTTTCAAAACAAGCCATATATAAGTGCCTTGGATACAAGGAGATATAAACTTTATATAGCACTTTTAATGTGTCTAAGGATGAAAAGGTCATTTCTTTCGAAACTTTACAATGAATTTTAATAAAAAAATTTATATTTCTTTAAGTATCTGATCTCTCAACATAAAAACAAAATTATATCTATATTACGTATTTCTCTAATATTACAAGATATATAAAAAAAGAGCTTTACGTAACTTTATCTCATAAATTCAATATTAAAAAACATTATAAATATAAAAAATAGACAATATGTTTAAAAAAAGGGGTTGAAGCTCATCTTGACTATCTCATATATTAAATGCTTTATTATCTCGAAAGCTTTTCATTTTTCGAAAAAACTTCAAAATAAAAGACTATTCAAAATAATCTAATTTATTGTAATAAAATAAAAAAAAATTTTACATTTTTAAATACCCCTTTAGGTCCACTTCAGGTGGAAGGATTTTTTCCAAAAGTTTTATGGTTTAGAATCTTAGGGTAAGAACTACATACCAAATTTCATCGATTTAACTTTGAATTCTATGTTATCTTGCTCTTAATATTAAAATAAATGTTTGCCCTCGGGCTTTGGTGTAGTTGCTAGCGTGCTAGCCTTCTATACAAAGGGCCGAGGGTTCAGATCCCAGACACTCTGGTGATTTTATTTAAGTCATTTGGATGCCAAATGGCGGTTTAACTAATTAATTACATAACATTTTTAAGTATTAATTAATTCCAATTCAAAATTTAAATTCATTATTTAAATGTCTAGAATTATTTATTGAACTAAAACATAAATTATTGATCCATTTAAGGAAATCGTTTTATAACATGAGATTATTTATTTAAGTTTTTTATTTATTTATTTTTTTATATACAGATCATAAGATTAAAGGTGAATTCTTTAAGATATTTGACAAGTAGTGAGAAAAAGATGGGGTCGAAAAATAAAACAAAAAAAAAGATACAAGAAGAAGATATCGGGCTAAAAAATTGGTCCAGATGAGGGTAGGGGTTGGCTGTGGGAGGAGGGGGGGGGACTTGTATTTTATGCGTGGCTAGGCTTGCGATGAATTGGCCCATAACAGCAACCCGGGGAAAAAAACTCCATATTCGAATGGGGGCATCAAGTTTATGTCCCGGACTTGCAAGTAAAGGAGACTCAACCGAGAGAACAAATTTGTCCCCTCATCTTTGCACTATTAGTTTTCATGGAGGCCCATGAAAAAAAAGAGAGGATTTACGCTGTTAACTTTATATTTTTAGACAACCCCTAATTCTCATGTTTATTGAATTTATTAGAAAATAAATAGGAATAATTTGTATTTATTTTTTTTACTAACTAATCTTAATTGTATTAATAATAGAAATATTTTTTTTTAAAACTAGCTTAAAAAAGTAAAACACAGGGGCTTGTGAAATATTAATTTAATAAATAAGAAATAATATATGACAAAAAAAAAAAAAAACGACCACCACCCTCTTGTAAATAAACAACGAAAGGTTAAAAAAATTACATCGCGAAATACTGGTAAACCAATTTTTTTTGAGCAACATTTTTATTAGAAAATAAATATGAAAATTTTTCACCGAATGAGCCATAACAATTTTGAACAATTAATATAAAAAATTTTAATAGGAAAAATTAATATATTAATATGTGGATGATAAAGACAAATCTGTTTTGTATGTTAATAATAATATATAGTAAATATACTATTGCAGGGCTGATATTGGCTTTGTTGATGCCCAAACCTTCAGGAATAAATAGTGTTGAGAAAATAGATAATTTTTATTATTGGTTTCATCCTCTTTTTTTATTAATTCTAAGTAGGCCTATAAGTAATCAAAAAACAATTATTGGAAATAATTTATAAACAAGAAGGTAGTTTTTTAATGTAGGGAGTAGGTTGGGGGCGCGATCTTTTGGATTGACCATCCCTGGTTTAGTTTTCTTATTTTTGTTGTTATTTGTGTGTTTGAGATCTATTCAGCTCGTCATCTCTCCTTAATGATCTTTAGAGGTGTTTGATTATGGAAAAAAAAAATCGATTATCAATTATTCCGATTAATCGATTATGGAAAAAATATCTATTAAGGTACGTGTACACTGTAGATTTTTTCGCTAGATTTAGTTTCGCTAGAGCTATATGAGACTCAATCTACAAATGGACACACCATTGAAAGCACTCTAGCTAGATTAAGTCTAATATCTAGCGAGATTGACATAAATCTAGCTAGAGTAGCAGTGGACACACCTTTATAAAAAAAAAATCGATTATTAAAAAAAATAATCAATTATACCTTTTTTTTTCTCTGGTAAAATTTCCATTTTTCCCCCTCGCTTTTTTTTTAGTAAAACGAAAATTTTTTGGAACGAAGTTCTTTAACCCGGCTTACGAGAATGAATTGACATTTTCTCATTGCCAAGAAACTAGCCTACACCTATCCTCATTTATACTACTTGGCACGCCACATCCTTTCGTACGCCATCTTTAATTTTGTAAATATGTTTTTTTAAACAAAAAAAATTAATAATAAATTTCTAAATATATTGATATTTCATTAATATCAAATACTAGCTATCAATAACCTAAAGAATACTTAACTAAGCTTTTGACAAAGTTGCAAGTCGAAATTGGGTTCTTCAAAGAATGGGCTTACTCGGAAGTGGTTTTACCAACACGTTTGGGTGTAGGTGTCGAGAGTTGGGAAAACTTCGAAGCAAAACCCCGAAAGTAGCCGGGTTGTTGCTATTGAGGAGGCAACTTGATCAGGCAGAAGAGAAGCCTCAAAGGAGCAAACGATCTCTCGACTCGAGTGGAGAGATACCATCGCTACCGAAACTCTCGAATTACCAACTCTCGTTGATTGGATATGCCCCAAATATCTCTTTGATATATTTTACATGGAATAAAAAAAAAAAAAAAAAAAACTTCTAAATTGAATTTCGCACTCACTAGATCAGTATCTTTAAAAAATAAAATTAAGAAAAAAAAAGCCCACAAGAATGCCTTTAACCAGTGCATTAATAATAAGTGGGTCCTTTTCAAATTTAAATTACAAAAAAAAGGTCAAAGATTTCGAAATCTTATAAAAATAAATATGCTTTCACCATACAAACAGAAATATTGACTATGTTAAAAAATAATTTCACTTTCTAGCTGCGTGGTTCTTGAAAAATTGATATTGATTTCTTAAATATCTCATAATTTGAACTGGGTTGAAAATTATTATAATTATTTCTTAAAAATAAATTTCAAATTAACTTATTTTTCTATCAAACAATATTATAATTCTACTTAATTCTTCTATTTATTTCCCATTTTTCTTCTATTTATTAAAATAAATTTTATATCTGAATTTTGATGCGTTTTTATTATTTTAATTATCCGAAAAATGTCCGTTCATTTATTATTTTTCCTTTTATATCAGAGCCTAATTAGAGTTCATTGTCATCGATATTCCTATAGAATACCTCAAACTTGAAATTTTTTTTTAAATGCTCTGCGTCCAGCTCCATTTGGCCATTTCCCATAAGGATATTTGCCCCGTGGATTTTTATGAAGTGATTATTTTCACAACGCCACTTTTAAGCAATTCCTCAGAGAAAAGACATACGTAGATATTAGATTTTATATGGCCTAATATATTTTACTTTTTATTTTACAAATTTAATTGCAATACCTATTCCTATAAAACAAGATAAAAAAAAAATTATATCAAGAATATCTTTTTTTTTTTTTTTGCCCTTCTATTAAGAGCCCTTGACGTTTTCTGAGTGACTCTTAAAATAATACTACTCTTGCTTATAGTTTTTTCTTCCCCTTAACCTCTTTTAACTTTAATCCATAAAACATTGTGCACGAAAAAAAAAAAATTCTTTTTGGTTTCTAAATTATCAAATGGTGTCAGTGAATTTTGATTGTCTGAGAGAGAGGATCGAACTTCATTTGAGAGTCATGATATGATTAGACTCAATGAAAAGCAATTATCATTGATCCAATTTGGAAACCAATTTCGAGATGAAATCCAATTAAGCTAAAAAAAGATCTACGCAATTTGTTTTTATTTGATATTCGGAGGCAAACAAGTTGTTTAAAAATAAACTTAAAAAGTCAAAAAAATTATAAGTGAAAAAAAAAATAATTATGATTGACTTTTTTGTTTTGTTTAAATCCTACTTTATTTTTGTTTCAATAAAATGAGTGAAGCTATAATATCATCCATTTCATGGTTTATTTTTAATGAAACTTACCAAAAAAATAGGTCTATTTTTTATTTCATTTTAACCGTGTGAGTCCACCTGGCGGATACCCCATTTCTTTATCCGTGGTGCACGGAGACACACATCTAATTTTTTTGCTTTTATTTTAGAATTTTTTGATTGCTTTCTTCTTTAAGCAAAAAAGTTTTTGTCATTATAATTAAAATCGATATATCCAAAGTTTCGGGAAATGTTTATGTATACTTAAGTTTAAGATTTTCTCAGAACTTTTCATAATATTCTTGTTTGCTAATATTTGTGTATCGCACTATTGCTATATCTCTTCTGTTCTAATTTCTGCAGTGCTTTTGTTTTATTTTTTTAGTTAATCCAAGCTCCGAAAGAAACAAATTTGTTAGTGGAGTGGTTTCGTAATCTAAGATTTAATTAATTAATGATATATCTTGATATTTACTTCTTTCCTCGCGATTATTTTAGAAATTAAATTAGGGATGGAAAAGGCGCTCGAAAAGTCGATTTTCGATTTTGGAATTGACTTGATATTTTTCGATTCTCGGAATCGATCAATCATTTTTCGACTTTTCGACTTTCTAATCTACTTTTTAAAATCTCTGTAAATATTAAATATATTTATTTATTTATAATATAAAATTTATTAAGTATTTTTTTTTAAACACTCACACTTTTTTCCCATTCACTCACATTCATGCACACATCCCCTTTAGTTATTAATACTCAGTGAAAAAATTCCTTAGTTAAAAAAATATATTCTTAAAAGTTAAAAGAAATTTTGAGAGAACTTTAAGTAAATTTTGACAATTAATAAATCTCTGTAGTAGCAATAGATAATTAACGCAAAGGGACCTCTAGAAATAAAAGCTTATAATTCTTTTTAGACATTCAAAAGAAAAGAAATCTCAAAGGCAATCGTCTCGCAAAAAAAAAAAAAAAAAATATTCAATAATATTATCAAGTAAAAACTTTTTGAAAAGAATTTTCAACTAGACTTGCAAAAAATAAAACCGTAATTTTTATATCTTATACATTAATTTTGTAATATAATTTGAAACTCTTTGAATATCTCAATTAATAAATAATTGTTAAGATTCTAAATTTTTTTTTTCATAAATTTATTTAGAAAGTGAAAAACCAATTGGATTTAGATCGTTCTAAATATCCATTATTCATTCGCTGTGGGATCTTAAATCGACTTTGAATAGTAATTAAGTAATTATTTAATTATTTAATTACCTTCTCACCCAGAGTAATTGCAACCTAATGATATACTATAACTTCTTTATAATAACGTTCAATTTATTTATCATTCGGTAACTTTTTTTCCTTAAAAAAAATTTATTAAACAATTATTTAATTAGTGAGAATTATTATCTTTTAATTTGGTAGAAAAAGAGGCGATTTCATTCAAAAATTAATAATAAGAGTTTGATTATTTTTCTTTTAAATAACTCAGTTGAAGTGTAAGCATAATTTGACATCTTTCAGATGGTCGCTTTCTAAAAAAATAAGAGAGGTTAGTACAAGGCGCCTTTTATGTATAGAAATGTACGATTTAAAACCGAAAATGGAGGGTGTGATTTCAATGCCGAGCCGTCACTGAATAATGTTAGAATCTCCTTCGAACGTTTTTTTTTTTTAACCCCAGTCTTTTTTTTTTATACAAACCATCTCTATTCTGGCGAAATGCTCGCCTCTATTCCACTCGGATTTAAACCATTCTGCTCCGTGGGTTTCTTTTTCTGATTAAAGAACCGAACCATGCAATGCAATGGCTGTCGCCTGCTTGCCTCTTTTTTTCAGGATTTCGTTTTCAGTATCAATTTGCTTCTCAATGAATGGATGACTTATCGTGACTTCATTTACACTCGATGTTTTTGATTAATAATTACTGTCACTATTTTATTTGCTTGTTTAATAAATCAGATATAATAAAAAAAAAATACCATATATCTAAATACATGTATAGATTTTAAATTCTTTCTAAAGGGTTTTTGAATATGGATCATGCAATTTTATTTCCATTCCAGCTAAAAATAATAAAGAAAAGCTTTATTACTCTTTTATGAAACATAACCTATTATTTAAAAAAAATGTTTTCATGATAAACATTTTTTTTACTTAATATCGATTTTACATTTATATTGCAATATCATTTTTAATAAATATGATGATGGTAAAAACGCTTTTGGAAATTAATTGAATCAGATTGTGGTCATTATTAGAAGAAATTGAAAAATTTTTATGAAACAATATAATTTTTTATTTTGTTTTTGTATCCTATTGTATTTTGTTTTTAGAAAAAAAAAAAAAAAAAAAGCCAATAATAGAAAAATGAATTCAAAACATTTCGTTATAAAGTTTGATTATTTATTTATTTTTTTGTTATTTAACGAATCAAATGAAATTTAACCCTAACTTTGACCATAATATATTATATTTTAAAGCATAGGGTCAAAAGAGCATACAAGGGCAGGGGTTCGCATCCCGTCCTTAGCAATTATTAAATTTGTTTTACTACCAAATGAAATGAAATATTACCGTAAATCTTATACTAGTAAGCTATATAGAATTTTCATCGCACTTTAATAATAGCCTCAGATGCCGAAAAGTAAAAACAATAGTATCGATTTTCTTTTATTGTTTAATTAAATTCAGTTTTAAATAAATATTGTATAGTATTGGCCCGGTAGTTAGGCAACCAAAATAGCACACGCACACATAGTTTGCTTGTCTGTTGGAGGAATATCTTTTTCAAAGCAGAACGATTTTTTTTAACCTTTTTTGTTAAAGATGTGCCATTTGGGCTGCCTAACTACCGGGTTTCAGTCTCATTACTATTGCAATAAATGGTACTGTACCAGTATAAACAAATAACGGCTCAAAACTAAAATGTGAGCCTTGTGAATAGGCAACCGACAACAGGCCCCCTGTCTACCGTGGACTATCTATAAAAAGAAGTCGCTTGACCCTGGAAAAAAAATCTATAATTACATATAAATTAATATAGGCCCTACAGTAGAACCTCGCATAGCGAGCACCTCTTATAACGAGTAATTCGCATAACGAGCAAAACAAATAGTAAAAGAATGAATTCCTTAAAGAGCTACGTTTCGCATAACGTGTGGCGAGGAGAGGGAAGTTCCGGATGTTACATAAGTCTGTAATGGGGGGAGGAGGGCCCTCCCTCTATGAGAAGAATGTTATTGTTTCGCTAAACAAGTGTTTCGCTTTACAAGTATGGTTCTGGAACGAATTATCCTCGTTAAGCGAGGTTCCAATGTATTTCAAAAATAAAAGGAAATTTATAAAGATTAATAATAGATTTGAAGAATTTAAAGTGGCTGTTGTATCTACTATCTACTATCTACTGATTAATAATAGATTTAATATTCATTTATCATTTCTCTTAAAAAAAAAGTTGAATTTTTTTTTTTTTTCCATTTTGTTTTTTAGTAAAAATTCAATCTTAAAGTTAAGTTGAGTGTTTTTCAAAACAAAATTCGTTCCTCGTCTCAACTTCTCTTCTCTTGATGCCAAGCACATATTGCGTCTATCAATTTTCCCCGGATAACTTGCTTCAAGTCCAATCCTAAGTCAAAAGGGTTTAAGATGAGTTGAAAGAAGGCCAACAACCAACACCAAAGTGTTTGCAATTCTTTTCTACATTAATTAAAACTTAGAAATACTTTTCGATTTCAGGATTTTTAACAATAAGAAATATATTTATTAAGAGCATCTAATTTATAATAGAAAAATCAAGAGATTTTCTCATATAGTCTACTTCTTTCACTCTGATAATCCTACATTTTATTCAATTTAAAAACAACAGTTTGGCTTAAATAAGAATGCCTGGACCCCAAATAAATATATATTATTAAATAACGGTTATCGTCAAAGTCTTAAATGGCCTAAGTTGCCGAAAAGACTGTGTGAATGTGTGTGTGAATGTTAGAGTGAATGAGAAAAAAGTGTGAGTGTTAAAAAAAAAAAAATAATAATAAAATAAAAACAACAGTAAATTAATTTATGATTATTATAAATATCATCATCTTTGTTAAGTAAAGAACCATTTTTGGTTGATTTATTTATTTCAAAAGATGAATTTTTGGTTAAGGGGGTAATAATTTGAGTTACGAGGAGAAAATTTACTTGATTAATAAAGGTACTGGTAAAACGGACAAATTTTCATAAAAAAAAGTTTTTTTATGAAAATTTGATTTTGAGAGAGTCCGGGCTCCTCGGAGCTCAAGATATTCGGTATTTTAAAAATGGTAAAAAAGGGGATAATCAGGGGACAAATTCTGGCCAGAAAATGACAAGATTCGCCCCCCAGAATCTGACGACGAAAGCGCGTCGCATAGACGGCTGAATTCTGACCAGTTCCTGGACTAAGACCAGAATTTCTGGTCGGTTTCCAGGCGTTTTCGGTTCCAATTTTCTACCAGGGCTTGTATATAATTTTATTTAAATAATTTTCGAGACCTATTCATTTGAATAAGATATTGATTATTCATGAATTCCTTAATTCGGATTTGTCTAAACTACTCACATATTTGTTAAATATAATTTTATATAATCGAACTGAAAAATACGATTGACAAATAAATATGAAATGAAAAAGAAAAAAGAACAGATTTATGCTGAGGAACGTGTGAAACAATTTAATCTATCCCTATTCGTTCTGTTAATTGTATTATTTGAGGTAATTTTAAGCAATAAAAGATTCTAAATAATAAATTTCTAGTTTTATTGTAATTTGCGACCAGATTTTTCTTAATAGAGCCTGGCCACTGTTTCTCAACCTTTTTATTTTCTCGTATACGAGAAAGTCGTTACCAAATTTTTTCTTTAGTTGTTTATTTAGGGATGTCTTATCTTATATTGAATTTAAAACAGTTGCATTCGAACTTTATCTTAGAGAATAATCATAAATACATCGTATTTTCTCCAGTTATTTCTAATTTTCTAATTTTAAAATGCATGTCTTTTTGTATATTAAATTTTCACTTTTTTCTTTAATTAACATTGCTAATTAATTTGTGTTAATCTTTTATATTTTGATTTTGCTTGTCATGATCCACACCCCTTTTAGTTATTTCTCTTAGTAAGGAGAGGCCTCAGAGGTAGAGAATTACGTTTATATTATTCTTATCATAGGCCTATTTCTTTATATACATCAATTTTTAAAACATATTTTTAATCTCTAGCAAGATTTTTTTTTTATCTTTTATATTTTAATAAGAAAACTTTCTATTGTTATTCTAAAAGGATTTTCTTACTGTAAATCCGTCTTAATTTCTATATTAAAAGATTTTTTTTTTTTTTTCTAAAAAAGTGTTTCAATTAAAGATCTTTTTTCTTACAATTGTTAGTATTAAAAATTTATCTTTCTAAAGAAATCATTCTTCTTATTTTGTGAAAATAATATATTTTGATATTTTTAAAATTAAGCAGGCGGGTCACAAGTCCACAGAGTCTAGTGGAGGGCAGGGGGTAGGCTTTTGTGACTACTTGTATAATAAATTACCTTTTCTAATAACCCTGCCTGTGGATGCAGAGTGTTCAGAGCCTATTAGACTAATGCACTTGGAAAACTTTGATGGCGCCAGCCAGTGTCATGCTGAGGCCATGTCATTAATATAATTTTAATATCGCCTAAATGCAATGAGGAAAAACTTAGACATTTATATTCAACATTAGATCCCGATACATGTCTCGAGAAATTACAAGATTTTATTAGACGAAATGAAATTCAACCTATAAAGATAATCGACCAATATAAAATAATTTAACATTTTACAAAACTACAGAAATAGTCGCTTCTATTCATTCATTTAATTTGGATAATATTAGAGTGTTTGCTACGTGTTGGATTAAATTTAAACAGATTTTAATTTTTAATTTTTTGATTAGCCTATAACATTATTTAATAAACTTCACCAATATTGCATTATTAAATTTATATTTTATAAATTTTTGAAAATGTACAATAGAAGTATGTAGATCATCAGGGCTCACTAACCCTGACTAATGATATTGTTTACTTAAAAAATATATTTAACTTTTTGATAAAAAAAATCATGGTAAAATTAGAATAAATGATTAATGAATTGAGAGTCAATAAGTTATTCCACTAAGATTTATAAGATCGTATCTAAAATTTTCCTCTTTTTTTTTTTTAATTAATCGCTATTTTCGTTTAAATTGAATTCGTTCTAACATAATGAATTTTTTTTTTCTAAACATCTTTTCTTTAATTATAAGTTAGGTTTGTAATTTTTCATTTTCTATTTGTCCCTTTCATTTTTACATAAAAGTGTTCTTGGTTTCCAGGGAATTTATTAATTAAATGGATTTAAGTAGTTTGCATTTTAATTTAGTAACCCTAAAAAAAATCCTTTGTAATGGAAATGGAGAGCAAAAACTAATCGAAGGTCATCAGAATCTATAATTTCCTCTCTTGTTTCATTTTTTTTTTTTTTTTCTATAACAGGAAATAAAAAAATTAACGCATTTTCATAGCTTGGGGTAAAAAAATTGATTAAAAGGGAGTCAAAATAGTATTTACTATTGTATTTATCAATTATGTCAAAACAAAAAGATTAATAAAGTATTCTAGAAAAAAAAAACAAAAAAAAAAACAAGGATATTATCAAAATATACTTTTTACTTTCTCTTATCTACATATGGAGCAGAGTGGTTAGGTTAAAACCATTTTTTTTTTTTAATTTAATTTAAGGCCTTTTTCGGTATCGTCCCCATTTATTCAAATTGATTGGTATCCAATACAATTTAAATTAATTTTGTGGTTAAAACCAATTTTGGATGGTTTTGACCAGGGCACTTGTCAAAATCGTAATAAAAAGTCGCTGTCAAGTTTAAGAATTAATAATATGAAAAAGTAAAAGAAATACAGACTTGAAGCACTCTACAATTTCTTTTGATTACTCGGAATTTTATTTAAATAGTTTTCGAGACCTATTCATTTGAATAAGATATTGATATTCATGAATACCTCAATTCAGATTTGACTAAACACTAAACTACTCACATACTATGTTAAATTTAATTTTATATAATGGAACTGAAAAATACGATTGACAAATAAATATGAAATGAAAAAGAAATATGAACAGATTTATGCTGAGGAACTTTGACAGATGAAACAATTTAATCTATCCCTATTCGTTCTATTCTTATTATTTGAGGTAATTTTAAGCAATAAAAGATTCTAAATAATGAATTTAGTCCCTTGTGGACGAAAACAAAGGGAATGCTTAAAGTTTGAGAAAAATCTTGAAAATTCTCAAAGTTCAAAGGCGATGGAAAAAATATGACCTCTATGGATAAGGACCACCCTAATATGCATATTAAACAAGATAAGAGAAAGGAAAAATTAATTGAAATTTTTTAAATATTTATTTTGCAATAAACGATTATATTATTTAATTTTTATGAAGCTTCAGAGCTGCTTGGGTGTATTAAAAGTATGAGTTCAAGGGGCGGACAATAGAAAGAAATATTTTCTCATCTTAAGTTGTTTCACCCTGGATCTATGGCTCAGAGGTAGAGGATTAGCTTCTGATGCCAAATGTCGAGGGTACGCATCTCGTCGCAGACGAAAAATATATTTAATAAATTGTAGAAGTTATGTTATGCTGGGACACATAGTTAAGGTTTTCGGAGAAAAATACACCAGCGGTTGCTTTCCACATTAAAATAATTTATTTTGCAAATATTTCGCATTCCATCTTCAGTTCAAATTATACACATGTGGAGCGTATTTTAAATTATAAAATTTTAATCTAAAAATGAATGGGAAAATGTTGTGTATTGTGTTTCTTTTTTGGGGGGGAAATTTATTTAGGGGCCGGGGGGGGGGGGGGGGGGGGGGGGGGGGGGGGGGGGGGGGGGGGGGTATGAGATATATTTAGAGGATGTTTTTAATGTGCAAGCCACTAAGGGAAAAACGTAAGAACCTGATACAATTGGTTAAAATTCCTTTTTACATAAAAAAACAGTTTCTGACAGTGACCACTTCGGCGCACGCAAGTTCTATTACTCACGCTCTACATATGTATAATTTGATGCACTGAAGATAGAATGCGTAGGCAATCCGAAATCTTTGCAAAATAAATTATTTTAATGTGGAAAGCAACCGCTGGTGTTATTTTTTTCTGAAAACCTTATATATTAATTGATTTGGATAGAAATCAATTGGAATAAATATGGACCGGGTCTAAAAGTCATCGATGCCGAAAAAGACCATAAATAAATTAAATAAAGAAAAAAAAAAAAACTCAATGGCCTCAGCCGAAAATGCAAAATTAAAAAAAAAATTTGAAAAAAGTCGCTTATAAAGTCGCTTTTTCAAAAAAAGTCTCTGCCAGGCAAAAAAGCCTACAAATAGGCCGCGACCCACGGGTTAGGAACCGCTGATTTAGACCATTCCTATTTATGTCAAATGATGATTGGTAGCTGATTCAAATGAAACACATTTTTCTTGTTTAAGAGAGGAGGTGAACCCGGGAACCAGCTAATATCTTTCTCTCTGAGCCATGGGTCACAAGCCATAAATTTTTAACACCTCAGATGACAATTTGAATGTTTAAATTGACATTTGTAATTTGAATAAATAAGAACGTAGTCTAAATGCAGAAAAACTGCTAAAACTAAAAACGAAATCCGCCATTTTATTTTTCTTTTCTCCCTATTTTGATTGGATATTTTAACTAACCAATAACAAATAAATGTATTTAATTATTTTATGATTTGGGAGGAGTTAAATAAAGCAATAAATTTTTTTCCTTATCTCTCCGCCTTCTTTTTTTAAATCCCTCCCTCAATCATAAAATAACAAATAAACAAACTTTAATGGTTCTCTTCTGTAAATTAACCAATCACAATCTTTTTTTTTTCTTATCTCTTTTGGAATCAGCAAAAGATATTTTATATCTGTTGAATCCACTCCCCTTGACTTTTAAGATTATCAATATTGACATTTGTCAACACCTATAACCTCTCGACCACGGGGCGGGGAAAATATCGCATTTAAAAATAATTGAAAAATAATATATCAATTTCACATTTCAGGTTAGATTCAATTAAGTTAGGCTTTTAAACAAAATCGGCCAAAAAGTACCAAAACTAGTACTTTACTGTTGTACTTTTTCAGTTTTTTTTCGATTTTCACAAAATTCGCTCAAACGATTTTGCTTAAAATTCATATATCACTTAGTTTTTATATGCTCTTTAAAATGTATATTCTCATTTTGCCCTTGATATTGTTTGAAGCACACTTTACTATTGTACTTCCCGTACTGACGGAAACTAAATAATATATGTAGACACAAAATATTTGATGTGACAAAACAACATTCAATTACTGAAGGTAAGAGAAAGTGAGACCAGTCACACCAGATTTTTTGTATTTTAATATATTTTAATAACTTATAAATTAAAACAAAATCGATTTTAATATTGATAAAAACATTTTTTTACTTTTTTACGAAGAATATCTTTTGAATTCTCATTTATTTTAGTCGCTGATTATTCATACCATATAAATAATACAAAAGTAAAAATTCTATATTCTTTGATCACTCTCAAGTATTCAAATGCAATCAGCAAGGTGAATCAATGAATATAGTATCAATAAAACTCTATTGGAAAATAAAAAAAAGCTCATCCAATTTTTTTTTTTTTTTCGATTGAACCAGTCCCACAGATCCGATAATTTAGGGTCCATATGTTTCTCCAAATAGCTTTCAGGAAATTAATCGTTAATCTCGCTGCTCGGTTTTAACGAATAAAAGATGTGAACGGTGTTTGGTTTTCAGGAAAGAGGTGGAATTTTATAGTAGAATCTGGATTGAAGAGACAGACGACTTCTTATCTATTTCCAGATCCTTCCTTTCCAATTCCCTAACAACATTGTAAACACTTTTCTTTCAACCAAGAGTTTTACTGGTTCTTTTTTTCCTCTTCCTTTCTTTTTTGAACGCTTCCAACAATAAATTTACTGGTTAACTTGATCAGGTTAAAAGTAACCACCTCTTTAAAAATTTAGGGGGTTTATTGATGTTTTTAACAACAATAATAGAATATCGCTAAACTTGCTTGGCTCTGATTACTTGAACTTTAATTGTACTTTATTTATTATTTATTGATTTAAGAAAATCTCTATCTTTTACTCTTAAGAATGAAGCGCTCTACTCCATTCTTTTCAAAAATAATCGCCCATTTAAATAATTTTTTTTTTTAGATATTCTTTTTAAAGAAAAACTTTTTTTATTTGCTCCCTCAGGTGCTAAGGCCATTTAGGGTTCTACACTTATATATATATTTAATTAAGTTATATGTACCGATGGTTACCTGGATCGTTCTACATTCTGATTCCTAGAGGTAAATCACCCCGGGTTTTGCCGTGCAAATTTACTGCATTGCTTAAGTGCAACGGTTTGAGTGACTGCTGATCCATTGCCAAGCCCCCCGGCCAAAGAAAAACTTAAAATGAAAGGAAAACTTTTTTTCCTTTTGGAATTTATTTTGAAATATAGATCGTCACAGTTCGACAACCCAAATTCCGAAATTCTGAATTTTTTGATTAATGCTACCAGAATTTTTCTTAAGCTGGCCACGTAATTGTTAAATTTTACAATTATAGTATTATTATGATTTAAAATTCCTACTGGAATCCCCGTTTACCCGAGGTGCTTCCATGCACTCTGAATACACCTCAAACTCAACTGGCTTCTGGTCTTAGCCATCTACCGGTACCCCGTGAAGTTACATTATTTCCTCTCTCTAACTCCTCCTCCTTGGTTCGTTTCTAGCTAGGGAACTAATCCTTATTTCTGGTCCAGCCGGTTCCTTTTATCCAACCTCTTCTATGCTAGGGAGAATGTTCTAGTTGAGGAGGGACTCCCTCAGCACCGGGGTGTAGCCTACTCCTTTCTAAGAATGCATCACTGAGAAGGAACCTTCTTTACCTTCCACTGGACGGGATGTCACAGCAACTCCCTCTCCTCGTCGAGTTGCCTGGGGGCTATTGTGTTGAGATCCTATATTCCAATCCAGGGCTTGCTTGAGGATTGGTTTACATTAAATAAATATTTTTATTTAATGAAAATTCCCTCACGCCCAGCATTTGAACAGGGATCTCCTTTGTACAAAGCCGACACCCTAGCCCGTTACGCCAGCGAGCCACCCTTAAAATTCAATAGATTTGTATATTTCTCTATTAAAACAACTTATCAAAGGATGGAAAAAACAGCCTCGAGCTTGACATGAATTCTGATACAAAAAATTTCGGTTTGGATTTAAGCTTGAAATTATTTTAAAATTCGCATGAGAAAAGTTTTTATAACTCGCTTGTGCTAGAGTTAAGTAAAAAATTACATTAACTTTATCTACATAACATTTGGTTGTTCGGTAGAGATAAAATAAAAAAAAAAAAGCCAAACAAAGAAAGATATCCACTTCTACCATTGATATGAAAAACGGATAAAATTTTACTTTATTTTGACACAACGATAAAATTTAAATTTTTCTACCTCTAATCTAGGTATTATATTAAAGGTTCCGTTTTTAGTCTATCTTTTAGAAATTGAATAAACATACGAATGTTTAGAAAAAAAATTTATTTAAAAAAATAGCCTATATTCTAATAAAAATCGCAGAATGTAATCTGAATATAAATATGTGAGTTTAAGGAGTGAAGAGAGAGAGGCCAATAGAGGGGAGTGGGGATGCTTTTGCAGATTCGTTAAATTATTCGCTTGCAGAGTCCCGATGGCACCTGCAAAGGATTATCGTTTCCACTGAGCTCTCTGATAGCATCCCGTTGGGGATTCCCCGGGGATTAGGGGCTGTCTTCGCCCAGGTCGTCGATGACGTCACGTCGCCTCCTAAGTGTCATCCCCGACGTCATTGACGCCCCGAATACTTAGAGACACTCTTCTCCTTAAACACCCATTTGGCAGCCGGAGACTCCCAAATCGGGAAGAGCAATTTAAAAAGGGACTTATTGGTTTATGTCATTGACCTTTTCTGAGTCGTTTCCTCTAATCATATTGCACTGTGAATTCAACCTTTTTTTTTCTAAATTTTATAAAAGAATCTTTTTAAAGTTGAATCGTATTTGTTTTTATTTTAAACACAAATCTCTTAGTTGGTTAATTAAGATTTTTATAACTGAGAGAAGTTTAAAATAAAATGATTATCAGAATATAATATTGAGTGATCAAGAGCGGATCCAGAGGAGTTTCTAGAGAGAGGGGGAAAGGGGAGGGGTAATCTGGTGTGACTGGTCGCACCCAATTTTTTCTTACTTTCGGTAATTTAAAGGTGCATTCAGTACTTGTTTACCAGAATGTATATACAAATCAAATTTTTAAGTATTAATTTTTAAAATTTTATATTAAAAATAAAATGTTATTCCCAAAAAAAAAAATATTTTTCTCAAATCTCGGGGGGGAGGGGGGGGGTAATTACCCCCTTTACTCCCACCTGTTGTATCCGCCCTTGTGAGTGATACATTTGAAAATCCTTTTAGAGCTCTCTAGATTTGTCCGTCTAAAGTTCGCTGGCATTTATTTTTTAAAGATTAAAGTCTCATGCATTTTCAAGTATCAAATGACTTATTTGCGCTGATCACAAAAGATCAGTTTGCGATTACAGAAGGAGTTCATAACAACCTCTGAAAAAATCTAAGATTTATTTTCAAAGGATCATAAGAATTTCTCACTTGAATTTGTGACATTTTATCTTCTTTATTTTTTTATTTAAAAAAAAAATTCTTAAAACTAAATAAGGAATAGTTCATTAGCTAGAAATATGAACGTAGGACGAGATGGGAAATAATATAACTTCACGGGGAGGGGGGCGGTAGATGGCTACTTCCAGATCCCGGATGGGATCCTCTCTTTCGCGGCGGGCAGACTACCTTTATCCTTAACCCCGACCCAATGGGCGCAATTTTGCCCAAATCATAAGCACAAACTCATCTCGCAAATTTGCTAAATTAATTTTATTTCAATTTTTTTAATATAAAAATGGAGTTTACTTGATAAGTTTGAAGGAATAGGACAAACTTATCAAGTAAATAAAGATTTATATCAATATATACCTGGTATCATGTGTTGGTCCATGAAGTAATTATGAAAAACATAACCAAATATGTATTAATTTAAATAAGCGAAAAATGTATCAAGTAAATTTCTGATCAAGGCAAGAATCCTCGTTTTTTGAAATAAAAATGGAGGCCATGTAAAACTAATCTAGTTATAATAACAATTTAGCCAGTTTTGGGGAAAGTTAAATAGTTATAGTATATAAGTAAAAGGATGAATAAAGGAAGAAAATGAAATCTATAATTAATAAGAACATATATTTTTTACAATGTTGATTTAACATAATTCCATCCAAATTAGATTTAAACATGAAATCCTTTTTTTTTTTTTAAGTCATGAATTATTCTTTTAAACTTTGAGTTGAGTAAATGATTAAAATCTTTGAAATTCCATTTCGTTAATGGGATAAGCTTTTTAATTTAAAGATATATTTACTTTTTTTAATTGTTTAATAATTAATTAAAGAAAAGTACTTCTTTTAGAAATTATTTTGAATATTTAAATATTAATATACGTATCTAGAGTGACTATAAGCTTAGGATGAGAAATTTTAATTTATAATTGTAAATTAGAGGTAAGAAATAATAAGAAAAAAAAAATGCTTTGAATAATTTCAATGCAATGGTATTTATTTATTTTTGTATTGTTTTGTTTTTTACTTAACATTCTCTTTTCTTTATTCATTTATTATGAAAAGAAGCGTATTTTTAAAAGGATCTTTTTTCTTTTAGAGGATTTAATTCAACTTGGAGAGATTCTAATTATCCCGAAATACTTGTCCATTAGGACTAAAGCCACTCCAAGAGTAGATGTGTTTGTATATACCTGTTATCACTTCTCTCCTTTAGAAACACTTGCAAGTCACACATTTGACAAAATAGGGGTGACAGAAAGAGAGAGAGAGAGGGAGTTGGCATATCTAATATTCCAAAGGCTAGAAAATACATTATGTATACAAATACCTTCTTATATATATGAAGCTAATTACTTACTCCTAATCAAAACTACTGGTAATCTAAAGAGCTGTGGTTTATTATGTATTGACTTGCCATGTTAATAATCTCAGTGAAATTATTTTCCGTTAATAACATACCAGAAAATAATTATACGAGATGGGAGTAATTTTTTTATTATTATTGAAATGTACCATCTATTGCAATAGTATTGAGACTAAATCCCGGTAGTTAGACAGCCCAAATGGCACACGCACACTAAAGCTTTTTTTTTCTGTCTGACAAGTGAGAAATACCTTTTTCAAAGCAGACAAGGCAGCTTTAGTGTAGGTGTGCCATTTGGGTTGCCTAACTACCAGGCTTTAGTCTCAATTGCAATCTTCTTCTATCTTCGCCTTAAATCCCGCGGTGCGGGGTCGGCGGGAATGGGTTATTTACAAGCGGAAGGAAAAGAACACTCCGGCCCGTCGCACGGTCTGACGCCTGTTGAAAATAGAAGGAAGGGACAGACATAAAGAACAGAAGGACTGTCAGTCCCAGCTCGGGTAGCTCGTGGTCGCCATCCACGTACCCACAAGATGTGGGCCCCTGAGCAATTAGTCTCAATTGCAATAGATGGTATATTTACCCCTATAAAAAGTTATCATATTTTCAATATTTAGATATTTAGCACCCCTGATAATGGACACATTTGAATTTTATTTTTTAATATTTTTTGATGACCCATGAATTATAAAATGATCTTTGCAAGTGTGTTTGTTTTCAAATTATGCTATAATTTTTAACAGGAAATTTTAACCAAGTGTAGGTCTTTATTGTTTAAAAAATAAATACACTTAATAAGCTGAAAGTTATTTATTTTTATTTTTTTTAACACTCACACTTTTTTCCCACATACACACAGTATTTCAGCAACTCAGGCCATATAAGAATTTACGATACTCAATATTTTAATAATATATCTATTGGGGATCCGGGCATATGCAGCTATATGCAATGACGTCAGCTCCATTTACACTCATTCTCATGAAGCTGACATAAACATCAGCTCCATCTACAACTGGGACCGAACCCGCTACCTTATTATTTTTTTTTCATGATCATTTTATTTGAATTCTTTGAAACTACCCTTATTTCAAATTTGAAATGAATCAAAGATCAATATGTGCTTTTTCCCATTCTATTTTGAATTTTATAATAAAGAACAAAAATATGGCAATTAAAAGATAAATCTTTTTCAAAATCATTAAAGAAAATTTATTCATCCAACGAGCAATTTTGTTTTTTCCTTTTGTTTTG
Organism: Euborellia annulipes; assembly: GCA_023213315.1. Classification (NCBI taxonomy): domain Eukaryota; kingdom Metazoa; phylum Arthropoda; class Insecta; order Dermaptera; family Anisolabididae; genus Euborellia; species Euborellia annulipes. The sequence continues at coordinate 29,851 of JAKCPI010016039.1, forward strand.
GTGACTTTCTTTACTTATACCATATCAAGGGATGATTGTAAAAATGCAATTTCGTTTATATAAATGTTCTTAAAAATAATTGATGGGTGAATAATATAATAGCTTTAATGAGATATTCCCTTTGTTAAAATGTAGAGGCTCGTTGCATTTTATTTTCACCTCTATTTTATTTATATAGCTGCCCATTATATGATAATAGGTTTCCCTAAAAACTATTCCTGCTCATAATTTTCTCCATTGCGAATTTTTATTTAACAAATAAAACTTTTATTTTTGTTTTTATTTCTATCTATAAGAACTGTTAATACCCCAGTTTTAGAGTATATTCCTTTGTGAAAAAAAAATTACTTATTCTTTAAAGCAAAATTACTAAATTAATGACCGACTTAATTAACGAATAAATATCTATAAATTTTTTTATTCTCTTGGTCTTCTGAGACCATTTAGATTTTGTACATATTTAAATTAATTCGAATCGGAACTCTAGAGAAATATGTTATAAAATCTGGTGTGATTAACGCACAACTTTCTCTTACTTTTGGTAATCAAAAGTTGTGTATTGTGCTGTTACACCAGTTTTTATTTTGTCGAGATTTGTATATTTTTCCTATAGCACCTTAGTTCCAAACTTGACCACTTGCGTTTCATGGATGGCGGTGAGCTACGGAAATAAAGTGTAGCTACTTCAAACACGTTTTAGGAAAAACTTAATAATATACTTTTTAAATAAAATCTTAAAAAATAGTTGATTTATGAATATCAATCAAAATTATTCTAGTGATTTTTAGAATTTCGAAAAAAAAACTAAAAAGTATTACTATTTTATTGATTTGCTTATACAGTACACGATCAGCACGATGAAGCGCATGTCCTCCTTTATAAAGATAGAACCATATATCTAAATAATATTGAGATGATGACTGAACTATTAGAAGATATGAGTAGGATGGCAGCCAGGGAAAGAATCAGACAAAAATTCAATCAATTTTTATCTAATTTTATTACGATTGCCGACGTTTCGGACGCAAATCGCGCCCTTCCTCAGGACCTATGATCAATCAGACGAACATGTATGATAAAAGTTAACAAGAATTTTTACAAAGAAATGTATTTAAAAAATTCTATATATTTAAAAAATTCTATGAAAAAAGTTAACAATAATTTTTACAAAGAAATGTATTTAAAAAAGTAAAAATTCTTGTTAACTTTTATCATACATGTTCGTCTCATTGATCATAGGTCCTGAGGAAGGGCGCGATTTGCGTCCGAAACGTCGGCAATCGTAATAAAATTAGATAAAAATTGATTGAATTTTTGTCTGATTTCTTTCCTGGCTGCCATCCTACTCATATCTTCATATATCTAAACTCTATCTATCTATGTAAGTAGATACGATATGAGGACATGCGCCTCATCGTGCTGATCCTGCCCTACTGTATAAGTAAATCAATAAAACAAAATTAGTATCAATTAACCGGAGTATTAAACTTAAAGTGTACTTCAAACAATTTTCACCAAAGTTTTAGTGATATACTTTTTAAAGAGCATCTAATAAATAGTTGGTTTATTAACTTTAATCAAAATCGTTAGACCAAATTATGAAATTCGAAAAAAACTGAAAAAGTACTTCAATACAGTACTAGTAATTTTTGGCCGATTTTTTTACAAAAGCTTACTTGAACTGTCCGAAAGGTTACCTAACTTAAATATAAAATTTCAACCATGTAGCTCATTTCCTGTATGCTTAAAATCGTAACATACAGACACACAGACAGACCAATTTGTGGAAACCACTTTTTTGGATTCAGGGAGCCTCAAAACGTGTATTTCCATCAAAACGATATCGAATTTTCGACATGATCGCAATATTTTCTATATATATATATATATATATATTAGGCTTACATATATAGGTAAGAGAAATTAAAAAAAGAAGCTGTGAGAAAAAGAGATATCTGGGTAAAAAATTATTTTTTTTTTGCATAATTCGGCTTTACATTCTGAATTAATTAAAATGTATTCAAATTCCAAGGGTCCTTTCGTTCCAATTGCGATATAACATTAAACTAGTCTCCACGTATACATATCCTAAATCTAAATTGCGCCACCGCAATCTTTAATATCGTACTTTTAGTGTATCCGGGTGTGTGTTTGCGGGGGCTACCGTGTCCGGCATGGGAAAACGGATTTGCTGACCTCCCGCAAGCCACCCCCGGGGGCCGAAGGGCCACCCTGCAGGCAAATGGCAATAGAGACGCCAGGACACGCACAGCCCTCGCTCTGCAGCCTGCTCAGCCCAAAGAATCGTAATTGAAATAACTTCTCCGCCATGAATTTCAAATTGGAGGGAGGGCTTCATGTTCTCTCTCTTACTCTTAAATATATATATATATATATATGTTTGAAATTTTCTCAAGTTTATTGTCTTATTTAAGAGAATTTTTTATGACTCTAACTCTAAAATGTATTATTTAATTAAAATTTTTCAATAGCATGAGGTGTACCGGTATATAAATTTATTGTTAGCTGCTGAAAAATTGGCTCCAGACAAATTTAGATTAATACTTCAGTGCTTCTTAAGAGCATATAATGAAAATTGAGTTCCTTATTTTTAGGAAGTTGTTCACTCGTGGAGCCGAACTTGAATACAATTTCCATTTGTTTCTTATATTTAGGTCAATAAAAGCGAAGTATTATATTCAAATTTACTTTAAACATCTCAGAACCCAAAAGGTAATAATCACTAAACTTTGCCTCTTCTGTTTGGAGCTGCTTATATAAGCGTCGATTTCTTCCAGAAAATATAGGGCTACCCAATACTTCTGCTTCCTTTTCATCCGTCTTCTCATTAAGTAGATATAAACTATGCAATAATATCATATCTTCTATTCTAAAATCCATTTTTTAACTGATGAAAATTGAAATTATTTAAAGATGTCGATGAGAGAAGTGGATGTTCAAAGTTTAGAATAATAGTAATGAAGAGAGGATGTCAGCCAAAAGGAGAGCCTCTATCAAATAAAAATCTCAATCCAGAAGACGTTTCGGCTCTCCTTTTGGCCGACATCCTCTTTTCCTGATTATTATTGAAATTATTTAAATCAAAAAAAAGTAATATTATACTCAGGTCCGCCGACAGGGAGAACCTCTTTGAGCTTCAACCCTAAATTTAAAATGGGGGAAAAAATTGAAATTATTTTTCGTTTAATTTTTCCTCTTAACTCAAACTCTAAACTAGCTCATGAAAAAAAATTTCTGAAAATTTTTCTCCTCTGAAACGCAGATTTACAATTTAAAATTTCTTTGGTGTACAAGCCTCTCGGCGGCCATGACGATAAAGGAAATTAAATCAAATAAAAATTCCTTAAGACTTATTTATTTCTTTAGGCATCTTATTAAATTCAGACAATCCCTTATAAAATATTGTTTTAAATTTTTTTGTTGATCTACAACAGCGGTTCCCAACCCGTGGGCCGGGGCCCAGTTGTGGGCCGCGAGCTGATTGGAACTGGGCCGCGGACGTCTAAGAAAAGATAAAAATTATGTATATTTATATAAAATTATATATATACACTGGGCCTCAGCGTTTTTTTTTTACGAAAAAAGTGGGCCGCACATCAAAAATTACGGAAAAAGTGGGCCGCACATCAAAAAAGGTTGGGAACCACTGATCTACAATATCTATTTTAAAATTCTCTTCACTTCTAATTTTAAAATAGCCCCCCTCATTTGTATATTTTAGCCTCTATTTTAAATTGTTTTTTACAAATCATAATCATTGAGTTGTAATAAATATTTTATTTTACATTCAAAAAGTTCAGGGTTGTTAACATGACATTAATACTCCTATATCTGTTACATTTTAGGATCATTATCATACATACAATTTGTTTCATCTGCATTTCCCTCAACAAAAAATCAGGAAGCCCATTCAAAATCGGTGAACAAAATGTAAAATGAGAGGCTATTATAGATTTGTACTATAACAATCTTACGTACTAAATGATATATTTTTCCCCACTCTTCCAGTGCACTTGTCTAGAAATTTTATTCATAATATATTTTGCATGTTGTTCAAATTTAATTTTGTCATCCAACAAAACACCCAGATATTTAATTTTATCTACCCTCTGTAGGAATCGTCATTTATAACAATTTTTTTTTCTCCCACTGTTACACCTTTATCATTAACAATCATATATTTAGCCCTCGGGGCATGGCGTAGAGGTTAGCGTGCTAACCTCATATACCAAACGTCGCGGGTTCGGACCCCAGGCAGTCCGATGATTTTATTTAAGCCAATTGGATACCAAATGGCTTAAATAAGAATGCCTGGACCCCATATATGTATATTTATCAATAACGGATATCGTAAAAAGTCTTATATGGCCTGAGTTGCCTGAAAAGACTGTGTGAATGTGTGAGTGAGTGTGAGTGTGAATGAGAAAAAAGTGTGAATGTTTAAAAAAAAAAAAAATATATATATATATATTTACATTTATTAAAATTTATACATAAATTATTGAAACCTAGATATTTATAAACATTATTGAGATCATCATTCATGTTAATTACAAGTTCTTCAATATTTTTTTTCCACTTCAAGTACAATATGTTTATTTCATTCTTATGTTCTTCATCCAGTTCAAGTTTAAAAGGCGCATAATTGAGAGGGCCTGAGGGGGGGGATCAAGAGGGCACACTCAACTTGAGGGTGGGTGGTTTAGCAAGCGGGTCCTGTAATACGAGTTTTGTGTGGATCGTGTAATCTGTCCTATGGGGCCCCAAAATGAGAAGAGGAGGGGCTTAACGGCCTAGATAACGTTTCCCAGGCCTTGAATTAGTGGCATCGGTCAAGCAGTCGCTCAGTTATCTTGCTGGGCTTCGCAATGACCTAAGCTTCGTATCAAAACAATTAGATGAGTACTAGAGATATTCCAGCACGTTTTTTTTTTATTTTATCATGTTTATATTTCCACAAGAGTTGAATGAAGGGCCAGAAAGGGTAGAGGGGAATTGCGATAACGCAAGCACTATAAATGCTGGTGAAATATGACCGTCAAAAAACATTGATTTTTGAAATAGAAAAAAGAATAAATGGAAAAATATCTTAAATATTAATTTATAAAATCTCATACTATGTTTATATACATATATATGAAATATATGAAAAAAAAAAAACTTCAAAGCGCTTGGAACTAATAATTAGAACTTTGAACCAAAAATAGGGATTTCGAGCTATTCAAAGAATTCAATATTGCATATTTACTACTCATCAAAAACATACAATCGACAATTGTTATTCCTTCCACTACAATTCTCTTTTAATAAAAAATCGGATATTGTAACAGTTGAAAATATTATTTTTGTTTAAAATTTTTTTTGTTATTATACAGCAATAATTTTTTCTCTATTTATTCAAAGAATTCAAGGGTAACTATTTAGGTGCTGACATTGCTTGAAAACTATAAAACAATCTCACCGAAATAGACTTCTAATAGGAATAAAGAGTGAGAAAACGAGGTGTTTGGGGAGTAGAACACCCCATGGTAAAATGGTAATTGTGATTTGATCTTTTTATCTGTAAACAATTTATAATAAAAAAAACATTAGATTCCCTAATAATTGAGAAGTGGAAGTTTTAGATAAGAAAGGCAAATAATCATTTTAATATTTAGAGGAGGGGAAAGAACGAGATTTCAAAAATATTTAAATTGGAAAATAAGAAGAAAAGGCGAAGCCCCCCTGTCTAGACGCAAAGGCGGGCGCCACGGGTTCTCATAATTAAGAAAAGGCGAGGGTCCGCCGCAGGCGGGCCCGAGCCAGCTGGAGGGGGACCAGGGGGCGAAGCCCCCGGCTAGGCGCGAAGCCCGCCGAAGGCGGGCGACGCGGCTAGTTATTATAATTTCCCTATTTAAAAAGTATATCTACCTATAATTTCTCGTTGAAGATCCTTTACTAAATAAATTTGTATGATAAACCAAAGGAAATAAAAAGTATAAAATAAATTAATATAACAATGAATGGCGTTGCAATGTTAATAACCTGAAAAGAAATACAATATCATTGAAAGTTAATTTATCAATAAATCAAATAAAATACTTGCGCTAGAGACTAAAGTACTTTAAGAATAAATGTTTTCAAATAAAATGGCTTCTCCTAGACATTCTAGTAGCCTATACTCTGCAAATGCATGATTATCTTAAAAAGAAAGAAACAAATTTTACAATTGTTTATATTTACATTTTATTGACACTTGTTGAAATTTTTTTTTTTTTTTTTAAGGTTGTTCGGATAGTACCTTGTAAGTCATAATAGAATCTAAATTTTTTTTTAAATAAAATTTAAAATTTGAATGCCAAAATTCCTTAATATACAATAATTTAGTCGTGACCTATAGTTTATAATTGTATTAAGATAATACTAATTTAATTACCAAAAATAATGAATGAATGACTTTTGACTTGAGCAATTTTTTACGTAATATAAATCTGGCAACATTGCATTCATCAGCTATCTATTTTAAATCTTAAAAACCTTCAATTTTATTTTATTTAATATATTACAATGATTAATGCAAATCAGTTTAAACACAATGGACGATTTGCGAGAAAAAATATCGTCAAATGGAAAAAAAAATTAACAGCGAGAAAAGAGTATTATTATTTTATGCGACGTTGCCAGGCTGGTCTGACTCCCGAGACTTCCTTATTTTTAAATATTGGCGATTGTCATTTTGGAGAATTTTTTAACTTTCTTGTTAAAATATCTTTAAAAAAATCTGCAGAAACTTTTTACTTTATGTTTAACGTATTCCTCGGAAGTGAATTGATAAAATGTAAGTTTTTTTTTTTTTTTTGTATCTATTGCAGGAGTGGCTATATAATTCGATATGTGTGCGTTTTCCCGACATTCCCCATAGACTACATGTTAAATTTCAATTTAAAAAAAATTAATTACTCTATAACCGTTCGGCAGATCAGCTTCAAAATTTTATTTTATACGTATGTGATAGTGATTAATAACATATTAAAAAATTAGCTTTTATTCTAACAAAGTGCTTTAATGTCCGAACAACCTTAATTGGACGGGAGGGGTATTTTTCTCCTTTGATTATTTAAAAAACTATTCAATTTTCGGAAAAACGCGAAAGAATAAAATCTTTGTAAAATAGTATATCATACATAATATGACAACAAATTACAAATTTTAAAATTTTTAAAATATTTACATGGTAAAATACTACTTTCGGTTGAAGTATACTTTAATGTAAGAAAAGCATTTTAAATTTCATAGATCTGACTAGTTGTGTTTTTAATAAATTATGTTCACACTCTTACACACACAGACAAAGATAATTCTAATTTTTTTTTTTTTTTTTTTAGCTCAGAAAAGTCTAAAACGACGGGAATCATCAAAATTTCGAGCTTGAATTTTTTAACGATTTCAATACTATTTTCATTTGAATCAATACTATTTTTCTGCTTAGTATTCGAGAAAATTAAAAAAGCAGAGATTTGATGATATTAAATTAAAAAAAAAATTATCTTAACATGAGGAAGAAAGAAAAAGTTTTTACCTAACTTAGAATAAAATAAAGTAGGCCTAATAGCCATAGATTTTGATATTATTTTATAAAATAAAAGTAACTTACTCGTGCTGAGAAGATTTGTCTTGATGGAGCATTAACTGGAGCATTAACTTCAACTGGAGTCCTTTGAATCTTTATTTTGTCATTTTTGTCTTTTGGGTCCTCTGGGTCTTCTGGGATGTCGATCTGAAACATTTAGACATTTTTGATTAAATAATTTACAAGAAAGTTTAATATAAGATTTGAACCAAGGAAAAAAATAAAATTTTTTATACTTACTACTACGTATTCCTTCTTTTCGAGTTTTAATTTTTTGTCATCAAAATCCCCAATTGGCCCAAATGACTGAAAATGAAAAAAAAAAATTATATTTTCATCTTATTCTATCCTAAAACTAAATGAAATTATTTCATAAAATGTACTTAACTGATTTTCTTTTCAGAGATTTCGGACTCTGGTTTATTGTGGAAGACTGAAAAACAAATTAACAATAAATTTATTAAATATTTATTCTAATATATTAAACTATACTAGTCTCTAATGAAAGCTATGTTAAAAAACCAAAGCATATTTGAAAGTTCAAATGATTTTCACAACAGGGAAAAATGGAGTGATTATTTGAGTCACGAGGTAAAATTTAATAAAAAAAAAGCTAAAATTATATGAATTTTTTAAAAGAAATTTTATTCGGGGGGGGGGGGGTTCTATGTTGTGACATAATATTTGTAGGGGGGTTTGTTTGTATGTGACTGTGTCTTGAGGGGGACTAGAAAATCGTCAAAAAAGGCGTTACGTAATATGTAGACGACCCCTTAGTAGAAATATTTAAAGATAAATGAACAATGAAAATTTATATAAACTTACTGTAGCAGCCCAAGGGAGAATCCCTTCTGTTTTAACTCTTTTGTTTAATAGGCTCAGTTCTGTTCGCCATTGCTTTAAAATAAAAAAAAAATGTCAATATTTATTCTTGAAGTTTTAAAGAGAAATCAATCTACTTACTGCTTTTCGCCTTCTTCTTATAAATTTATTTAAAGCAGAAGACTAAAATTAAAAATTCAAATATTTTAATTATTTTGATTAAAAAATAAAATATAATAATATTACTTTATTTTTTTATAAACAAGGATTTTTTATTTTGGTTTCATAAAAGAAATAAAAGGAATCAATTGAAAAATGGAATGAAACGAAGCCTTTGATTTAAAATCAAAATATTTTTCAGGACTTGACAAATTTCAAAAAAAAATTATATACATATAAAGAACATAGTCTAAATAATAAACTTACCCAATAAAAAGGGAAGTTATTATCGTTCATGTTGAATAGTTAAGAAAAATTCTAGAGCGATAAAAGTTTAGATGTCACCAGCGTTACTATGAAAGCCGCGGTCATTGTTGAAAAAAAAATTTTTCATTATTAAAAAAAAAAATATATATGGTGTGACTGGACACACAGCACACAACTTTCTCTTACCTTACTTTTTCTTGTTCTGTGGTTGTCACACCAGATTTTTTTGTGTCCAGATATATTTATTAATAGTTTTTGCAGATATATTGGAATTCAAGATATAAAATCTATAAATATGGGAAAATATTTATATTTTGTTACCATGGCAACCATTTCTCTTATCATTCCTAGGAAGTACAAGAGTAAAGTGTGCTTCAAAAAGATTTCAAGGGCAAAATAAGAAAATATAAATTTTAAAGATCATCTAAAAAATAATTGATTTTTGAATTTTAATCAAAATCGTTGAGGCGAATTTTGAGAAAATCGAAAAAAGTGTGAAAAAGTACATCAGTAAAGTACTAGTACTTTTTGGCGATTTTGTTTAAAAGCTTCGTGACACGTCTCATGGTGGTGTCTAACTTAAATATAAAATTTCAACCACCTAGCTCAATTACTTCCTGCTTAAAAATGAACACACACAGACCATGTTGCGAAAACCACTTTTTTTGAATTCAGAAGACCTCAAAAAGTCCATCAAAATCTCGACTTCAAATTTTTAACATGAAACCAATACTTTCACTTTATATATTAACATATATAGGTAAGAGGAATAAAAGAAAAAGAAAATCAAAAAATTGGTCGGGCAATATTTTTATTTACAATATTTAAATTTCCATTTTCCTACTATTTGGCTCAATTTTGTGGATCTTGAAACTAATTCATTCAATCAAAGCTTATATTTTTTTATTTGAATTTCATCTTTTCTTTGGTAATTATCCCTTTTATTTAATTAAAGAACTCTCTCAAGAGACTATCCTAGAGGTGGCTAAGTTTGTGCACCCAGAAAAATAAAGATAAAATCAGTCCCGGGTCGATTTATCAAGGATTCTTCCGATGTTCCCTTTCTTCCATCCTGAACGACCCTGTTCTTTTTCTTTTCGTTCAAAAAACAGCCAAAATCGATCCTAAGGATCGGCCTACGCCACCGTGCAGACAAATTGAACCATTACTCTTGTTGTCATTTTCTGGCCGGACGATCTTTCTCGTTGCTATCCTGCAGGGCCATCCATTCGTTGCCCATTTCTTTGACCTATGAATATTTTAGATGATGTCCAATGGCCCCGGGCGTCACGCCTGCTTGCATCAGCCACGTCTAGTCGAGACCTTTAAAGCACCTTAATTTTCTATTTTATTATTTATAAACATCAAATAACTCATTTCTCTTCTCTTAATTATCTAGTAAATAGTTATGAGACTTTATTATTATTTTATAAATTTAATATGAAGGTCAAGCTTTTTTTATTCCGCTCATTTAGCTAAAGTAGGGCAAAGTTTTTTTTTTTATTTTCTTGACTTTTTAGCGTCTTAAATTCTTACTCCCTTATATAAAGCTCAGTGATTCGCTTTTGCCTTTAAATAATATTAGTAACGAATTAATTCACAAAAATATGGATAAGTAGTAGTTTATTGTTAAAAATATAAAATCAGTGCTGGCATGACATAAATTAGATTATTAATAAATGAAATAGTTAATTTCTATTTTCATAATTTAATTTTCATAGCTCTGAAGATGATGTGTTAACGTCGAAATGCGCATAAGCTAAAAATAAAAAACTTTTGAAACTTAAACCTAGTGTTATTTATTTATCTTTAATTAGATGGGAATTTAATATAAAATCAGATGCAAAAAAATTTTTTTTATTTATTTAAGGTCTTTTTAGAACTCTTATCCATTTATTTAAATTGGATTGGTATCCAATTCAATTCAAATAAATTGTCGCATGAAACGGGTTCTATGGTATAGAAGGCAGGCATGCTAATTTTTTTTTAAATATACAGTAATTGAATTGAATTTTAATTTTAATTAATCATTTTTAAGAGCTGAGCCCATCATGACTATATATTCCATATCGTCAAACATAGAAAAATATTTATATTTTGTTACCATGGCAACCATTTCTCTTATCTTTCCTATGAAGTACAAGAGTAAAGTAGCCTTCAAACAATTTCGAGAACAAAAGGAGAATATACATTTGAAAGAGAACCTAAAAATAATTGATTTTTGAATTTTAATCGAAATCATTAGAGCGAATTTTGAGAAAATCGAAAAAAACTGAAAAAGTGCATCAGTAAAGTATTAGTACTCTTTGACCGATTTTGTCCAAAAGCTTATTTTCACGTCTCAGGAGGGTACCTAACCTAAATAGAAACCTTCAACCTCGTAGCTCAATTCCTTCATGCTGATGTCCCCGCTCATCCTATACTCTTGTTTCTCTTCAGAATCACCCATTCAAGCTTCAAAAATTACTTAAAAAAAAAAAACACTTCATCAATTTTCATTTGAAAATTTAAATATTAAATCGAAACTAATTTGATATTTTATTCAATCATTTAACTTGCTTTATCTCTATCCCTTATCTCTTTCATTTTTCGCTCTTTTCCTACCCCACCCACCTACACCACCCCCTCTCTACTTCCAATAGAAAAGTAATCCGATATATGTCGGCTTTGTCTATAATTTATCGGCTCGATTTGCCGACGCCCGGCTCCTGAAATCAATCACATCCGTTCGCGATTAATTCTACAAGGGGCTTTTACTCCTTTCATCCCTCCACTTCCCTTCTTACAACCTTACTTCGATGCCTTCTTCACAGATTCAACACATTTATTAAAGATAATGAATGAAAGCGAACTTCTGCACTGTAAAATCCTATCACATAGAAAGAGATATTTATTTTTCAAAATTCATCTTAAAATCTTTTTCAATTAAAAAAAAAATAATAATCCTCCGGCGTTAAGGCTACTACTTTCGAAGAATGCATCACTGAGAGGGAATCTTCTCAAGGGCGGATACAAGGGGGGGGGGGTAAAGGGGGCAATTACCCCCCCCCCTCCCGAGAGAAAAAAATCTTTTCGAAAAAAATTTACTTTTAATGTAAAATTTTAAAAATTAATACTTAAAAATTTGATTTGTATTTATATACTGGCAAACAAGTACAAAAAGCGCCTTTAAATTACTGAAATTAAGAAAAAAATGTATATTGTGTGACCAGTCACACCAAATTACCACATCTTTGGATCCACCCTTGAATCTTCTTTAGATCCCTTCCACAGGACGGCCTCAGGGCTATTGTGGTGGGGACCAATATTCTAATCCAGGGGGTAATTGAAAATTTGTTTATATTAAATAAATATTTTTAATGAAAAAATCCCGGACGCCCAGGATGTGAACAAGGACCTCCTTTGCAGAAGTCGACATCCTAACCCGCTACACCAGCGAGCCCTCTAATTTAGTAAAAAAAAAAAAATAGAATATAGCCTAATTTCATTTTTATAGCTCCATAGTGTTGTATACATAAATTACCAATGAAAGAAGTCTCTAATTTTTTTTTAGGATGTATAATTAATATAAATATAAAAGAAATACATTAATTATGTATTAACATACAAAAAAAATAAATATAACCCTTGAAAAAGACATTCCAAAAAAAAAAAAAAAAGAAAAAAAAGGTTTAGGCAGTAATATTTATTTCAAGTAATAAACGCCATACTTTTTTTTTTAAATAAAAGACATAAGAGAAGGGATGGTGACTAGGCTATATATATTTCTTGAAATGGCGAAGACTAAACTAAAATGGAGTCAATCTGGAGAGCAGGGCCAAGGAGGTTGGTAATGCGGGCATTTATCATTTATAAATCCAGCAACATATTGTTATGAATATTTGATTCTCTCTCGGGGCGAGATTTGTGCGTTTGTCCCCCTCTCCGTTCCATCCACTCACCATTCATGAAGTTGACATTGCAAAGAAAAGAGAAAAGGATTTCAACCTAATAGCCTGGATAGGTTGCCTCCATTTTATTTCCTCTTTGTTTTATGTTTCTAATATTAAATGGTCAACAATATATTTTTCTTTTTAGGTCAATACGAAATTTTATATTTCTTTTTATAATAGCAACACATAAAGATATTGAAAATGGAATCATTTATTTTTTTAAACAAATTTATAAATAAAATTAACTTTTGAATGAATTTTGTATAAGTAGATTGAATAATAGGCTGGGATGAGTAGAGTAAGGGGGTTGGAGAATGATAACCAGCAATTTTATAGCTCCACCTGACGTCCTTTTATTTGGCAGATATTTCGATGCGTAGAACACACATCATCTTCAGTGCCGCGAGGATATAGTAGGTGGGCTTTGTCTATTAATATCAAATGCCTTAGGGGCGTTAAACATAGTGGTGAGGTGCCTTCTCTAAGCTGATGACCGCTCTGTGTCCAAAGCAGAATTTTGTATAATCCTGACTCTGTCTAAAAATAAAACAAAAGATTATCTTGGTACTAATAAAATAATACCAACCCTTGGAACAGGAGTTTCGTAATTTAGGACTAAGTGGATCGCTTCTCGTACTAAGTGATAAAAGTTATTTAATTATTATATTGGCTATCAATAAATATGATATGTGTTTTAATACAAATAAATAACAGATGTTAAAACAAATAATAAAATTTGAAGAAATAAAGTGGCTGTTGTATTAAACAATAAGAGGCTAAAGGAGCGGGCAGCCAGGTGGTTAGTCTCCACGAAATGCAATCTTATTGTTTACTAGTAATAAAAATTAAGAGGACCCCGGGTCTAAGCAGGGTGGCTTGGTTAAAACCACAGGTTAAAACCGGTTTTAACCGTCCTGTTTTTAATCCAATTTTGACCAGTGGTTTTTATTGAAATAAACAAATAAATTTCATATAGTATACTTATATTTAGGGAAAATTACGTAATTATATAAAACATAAATCAAATGGAAGATCTAAAAAACTGAACTAAATACAAATTTAATATTTACAGGAATTTCGGACCAATAGTTTCAAATAAAAGTTGAAAATCATGAAACTTACTTTTACATTCGCAAATTGAAAGTTGTGTTCTGTGCTTATCACAGCAGATATATATATTTTTTTAATTTAATTTAAGGCCTTTTTCGGCATCGTCCCCATTTATTCAAATTGATTGGTATCCATTACAATTTTGTGGTTTAAACCAATTTTGGTTTTAACCACTTTTGACCAGTGCCCTGGTCAAAATCTAAAAAAGTGTTTTTTTTAAACCACCCTGGGTCTAAGACAGTGGTGGAATTGGGTTATCTCTTGTGGGTTCGCATCCCGTCTAATGCGACAAAGGAAAAGAACGCACAAATACGAAATAAAATTGTTAATTTATAATTTATCCATATAAATTAAGAAATAAATAAGTGGTAGATTAACTCTTTAACACTTTAAAAATTAAATTCTCTATCTTGACATTTTTATTTTCAAAAATTCTCAAAGTTGTTTTATCGAATTTATTAGGAAACACGAGTTTTCGAGCTAGATAAGAAATTAACTTTGTGAATATTAAAGTAGAAAAAAAAAATTCACTTACGAGTTTTTGCATTTTAAGATCTCTCCCCTGCAGGTGTTCGCTATTGTAAATTAATTATTAAAACGAAGGAATTAATGATGCCATTTTCTACCAGCTCTATATAACACCCACCCCTCTTCGTGGCTGAAATTAATTCCTCATTTATTAGCCAGACAAAATACACCAACCTCTTTTCTATAGAATAATAAGCAAAAGCCTAAACTACATTCATCATTAACGCCCTGACCGCCGACTTGTCGAAAGGACATTAAATGCGATAAGCCTGAAGGGTGCAGCCGACAGGACCTAAAGGATGGAGTTGAAGGCCCACTCACCCTATCTTGCATATATCACTCTCAGTAATGGATCATAAGCTCCAAACTTAAGCTCTGTCCATTACCCTTTCAGCTAATAAACGTTTATGTTAAAATAAGAATTTATTTCCTTTTTAATTAGATTCTTACTGACATATTAGATTATATAATATACTTCTTGATTATACCCTTCTATATTGATTAACGAATATATAGTCAGTCCACTTTAAAAAGGAGTAAGAACTTTTGATTCTGAATTTAAGCTTGTTTTCCATATGTCTAGCTTTTCTTAATCTAAGAATCCAAGAGATCCAACTAAAACAACACTCAAAAATAAAGGGCCTTGTTTCATGATCTAAGGGCCGTATTCATAATTGAAACTTGTTTTCGTGCTTAAGTCTGACTCGACGAAGTAAGGCTTTTTTGAACAAGTCGATCTAGTTCGCTTATGATTTCATAAACATTATTCAAGCAAGACTTTTTGAAGTCAGAGTTCCAATAAACATTGCTTGTTTGCCAAACCAATTGCTTCGTCAAGTCAACGACTTCGGCTATTCTCGGCTCCGTTCGGATACAATCGGCAACCTTCGGCTAATATGGCGACTCGAAAATTTCAAAGAATAAAATATTACAGAAATATTATATTATTGTGAAAAAATAATTTGACGTTTTGTGAAGTAGGCAACATAATAAAAATTGAAATTAATTTAAATAAATACTATAAATTAAAACATTTAATTAAAAATAATTAATTTTTTTACAAAAATATAAAAATTAAAAAAAAAATAATTAATTTTTTTACAAAAATATAAAAATTAAAAAAAAAAAAAATAATAAACAAGGGCAGCTGAATTAAAAACCTTTTTAGGTTAAAAACTATAATAAGGCCTTAATATACATAGAAATATATATTTATTAATAAAAAAAAATATATAGACACATCATTTGGAAAAAATAAGCTAAGAATTGTTCTTAAATATCTTTACAAAGGATTTTTGGTTTCTTTAGGTAAATAACAAATATTATATGTACAATGAAAATTTAATTTATTTAAAATTTTGTTAATCATAAAACTAAAATGTATTTTTATATTATAAAGAAATGAAAGCATTCATTTATTATAGTAAATATAACTTGATTGTGATTTCCAAGCTTGAAGATTATGATTTATAACCATCTGAACTGAATGTTCAGTCGAAAATTGACCTGCAACCAAAAAACTACCGTGTTTTATTTTATTAACTATCAACACTTTAGTTCATCATAAAAAACACTTCCACAATATAAATTTAAATCATAATTGTGTGTGCAAGTCCATCTAAAATAAATATTTTAGTTATTATTAAAGATTATATTCCAAATGTAAATTTAAATAATTAATAGTTATTTAAAACAAAGTATTCATTTACCTTTTATAATAATATAATAATGCTCTTCTTTTTTATAAACTATAATTTCCAAAATAGAACTGCAAAAAAATATATTTTTATTATTATTATATTCCAAGTGGAAATTTGAATAAATAATAATGTTATTTAATAATAATTTAATTTAATAATTAATTCTTACCTTAATTTTTTACTTTTATGATAATTTGAAAATTAAAATCTGACAACTGCTGTCAAAAACAAAGACTCAAGTCACCTCTCGACTTGACTTGTTAAATTCTGACTTGTTTGCTATCTAGTCCGCATGAAAAATCACTATGAAATCGAACGAACTTATTTGAAACTAGTCTTGGCTTAAGAAATAACTCTGAATAACGAAAACATCGAATAAGTAAGGGTTAGTGACCTAGGTAACAAGTCTTTACTTTGTCAAGTCTCCCCCAGGTGCTGCTTGTTTGCATTGACTCAAAGGATTGCTTGTTTGTGACTATGAATCGAAAGTGAACTTAAGCAATTACTTTAGTCTGACTTGTTCAATAAGTCTCGATTATGAATACCGGCCTAAGTGTCTCTAATTTAATTTAAAATAATAGGCGAGATGTAATTTAATTTCAATAAATTATGATGGTTAAATATATTAAGTTTTTCCTCGGAAAAAAAGTTAAGCTTTTTAAACGTTCTACTTCTCTCTTCTAAGAACAATCTATACTTAAGAATTCTCTCGTAGAATTTGTATCAAATGAAACCTGTAGCATTAAAGCCCTTAAACTTTACACTAATTAATTATTTTTTTTTTATGTATAAATTTATTTAATTACATATTAATAACCGAAATAATAAAAATATTTTAAATTAGATTTCTCAGTATTTATACAGAATTTTCTTTGCATACGCCATTAAATAGTAAACATACAGAGAGGCTAGCAAACGCTTTTTCATTGTCTCCAAACTCGGTCCGTTGTTAAATCCCCGCTTTGTCTCTCGTTATGTTCAACGGTGCAAGAAGAAAGCTTCTATCCTGCCTCGGGGACATTGCTGGGGATTTTTAGAGGGGGGGGGAAGGGGAGACGGGGGGATGAGAAAGAGGGCGAAGCTGTTGTGTGTTTAAGTAGCGTGTTGTTATATTATAAAAAAATGAAACATTGTTTTTAATTTTCTGCGCGTCCTCGATGACATTCATCTTGGCACCGTTTATAAATCATGCCTGTAGGGTTTGCCAGCTTTTTCGGGGTGGCGGGGTGTTGAGAAGAGAGGGGGACGGGGGGTTGCAAACTCGGATTGTCAACGACTGCCTGTTTTCTCTTCACGCCACTAACTCATATTGCATCACCATCACGATTGCGAATCAAATTATTCTCTCTTGACATTCTTTTATATTTACAATTCACAATTTTACTTGGTGTTTAATTAGATTCCCTTTTTGACACCTTTTAGTTGTATAAATAAATATATATATATATATGCAGAAATAATCAAAATATATATATATACACAGTTCGTATAATAAAAACATTGTTTTATAAATACGGTATGATTTATTACGCATCTATTATAAATTATCTTATTATGATTTTTCATAAAAAGTAAAACATTGCTCAAAACAATTGCGTAGGGATAGAGGAGAGACCTGGGGGGGGGGGGCTCAAGCCCCAACACCCCCTTCCTTGCAAATGAAAAATAATTATATTTAAGGCTTTAATAAAATTAAACAATTACTATTATGTTTTCTTAATTTATTATATATAAGTGCCATTATATACACCTGGCAGGGGGCTGCGCTCCCTAGACCTCCTTACAAGCCTTCGGCAAGCAAATTCATCAAATTTATTTTTGCTCACTGTTTGGAAATTTTGCAATTGCTCGCCTAAGGCTTAAGGAAATTTCCTTCTCTGACTTAAAGTTTTAAATTTCCCTCTCTGACTCCGCTTCCTCTCACTCTAACCAATCAGCGAGAGAGAGTGGTAAACAGGTACATAAAACGGAAGCCAGGGGCTAGCGCTTTATATATTAGTAGGCCAATGATTTATATCTCTTTTGTACTCCCTAGTCTTATATTGAGCTCCTCATTCATAATTTTTGAATTGCTACGTCAAAATATTTCATTAAAGATTTTATTTTTGCTTAAGGAAATTATTTATTTATTTGAGAAACAAAAACTCAAAACTCTGGGTTTGGTCTCATGGCCGAAACAAGGGGCAACTTTAATTTCTTATCTTTCTCATCTAGGCCTACGAGATATACATCGAGAAAATTATCGTCAAAAAAATTCGAGATTTTAGATTTTCTTGAGTCTTTAAAAAGTAATTTTGGAATTATGTTTGTTTTTCTGTGTCACAAGCTAGATTAAATTTGGTATGTATTTATTAATCCTAATAAAATGATTAATCTGTAACAATTTTTGGAGCCAACTTGGAACTGTTTTTAAAAATTTTACAAAGGATATTCGACGAGGTCCTTAAAAATTTTTAGACCAAACAATAGTTTTTTTTTTTAATACTCCTACTTTTTTCTCATTCACACTCACACTCATACACACAGTCTTGTCAGCAACTCAGGCCATATAAAACTTTGACGATATCCGTTATTAATTAATATATAGATTATATAGATATTTGGTGTCCAGGCATTCTTATTTAAGCCATTTGGTATCCAAATAGTTTTATTAATAAACATTTTTTTTCTTTTCTTTTGCAGTTAAGCCCATGAGTGCGAGTATCCTGAGCTCTAGCCAGCCTCTTTCTGCTGATCGTAAATACGAGCTTGTTTGCCAGGCGGTGGGGAGCAGGCCTCCCGCTAAAATTACCTGGTGGCTTGACAATAAAAAGCTTGATGATTCTTCAGATAAGGTAGGTTCAAGTAAACCATTTAGCATATTGCTACTTTAATAACGTTATTTAAAAAATATTTCAACTTCATATAGAGGCTACATATATCAATACAATAGTTTAAGTCATTCTTCAAAGTTATTTAAGAAGTGGAGAGAGTGGGAACTAGCGAAGTAAAAAAAAAAAATCTGGTGTGACTGGCGCACAGCACACAACTTTCTCTTACCCTTCGGTAAGAGAAAGTTGGGCACTGTGCTGGTCACACCAGATTTTTTGTGTCGAGATATATTTAGTTTCCGATAGCACCTTAGTTTCAAACTTGCATTTTAAATGTTGACTGCTTCAAATAAACTATGGTTATTTTTAAAAATTTTAATCTCATATTTGGACATTTTATACACAATATAGAATCGTAAATAAATACAAAATTTCATAAGAATTGGAAAAAAAATTTTAAATGCCTAAAAAGTTTCAAAGGGGACCCCCTTTTGAATCGAAATTAACATACAAATCCCTATAGGAAATTAACATTAGGCCTATGAGAGAAGGCGGAGAGACAGGCGATAATGTTTGCAAGTGAGAGAGAGAGAGATATATATGTTTTCTCCTAAGCAATTAAAGACACAAATAAATGGGAATTTAAATAATAATTGATTTTTAATCTAATAAAAAGAAAAAGATTTAAATTCCGTTACCATGGCAACCATTTCTATCTTTCCTATGAAGAACAAGAGTAAAGTGGTCTTCAGAAGATTTCAACGGCAAAATGAGAATATACATTTTAAAGAGCATCTAAAAAATAGTTGATTTATGAATTTTAAAAAAAATCCTTGGAGGGAATTTTGAGAAAATCGAAAAAAACTGAAAAAGTACATCAGTAAAGTACTAGTACTTTTTGGCCGATTTTGTTCAAAAGCTTATTTTGAGCGTGTGGGAAGGTACCTAAGTTAAATATAAAATTTCAATCCGGTAGCTCAATTCCTTCATGCTAAAAATCTGTCCACACATACAGACACACACACACACACACACATACATACATACACACACACAGACCAATTTGCGGGACCCACTTTTTTGGACTCAGGGGACCTCAAAACATGTATATCCATCAAAATCTCGACATCGAATTTTTGACATGATCGCAATACTTTCTCTCCTATATATTTCATATATAGGCTAAGAGAAAGTAAAAAAAAGAAACTGATCATCTTAAAATCAACACAAAATTTCTATAAAATTATGAAAAATAAATTTTATGAAATTTCTTATATGAAGAATAATTACTTCACAATTTTAAGAGGAAGCAGGAGCCGAAGTTGTCATATTATTTTTAAGAGATGGTCGTGCCTCAAATGATTTATTTAATATTTGAAAAAAAAAATTTTCTTCTTTACTTATAGATTTTAAAAAAATTTAAAATTTGCAAAATAGAAACTTTTTTGAATTTTTTAGGTTAAGAAAAATAAATTGTCATAATAATTCATAAATTAAATATTTTTCGAGATCTATATATTTGAATAAGATATTATAAGTATTCAAAATACCTCGATTCGGACTTAACAAGAGTGTGTTCTTTATTGGCGAGGCCAAACGTCCCATGGCTCCCGGGAATCGAACCCAGGATCCGGGCCATCGATGTTGCACCAAGCCACCGGCCCTTCAACCTCAAGGCCCCCTGGAAAGACTGGAGATCCTGGGTTCGATTCCCGGGGGCCGTGGGGCGTTTGGTCCCAATAAAGGATACTCACACTCTTGTTAAATAATAAAGAAATATTTCTATTAAGAAAATTTCTAATGAATTTAATGCCCAAGTTACAGGTATTGGAAATATAAATTTAGAGTTGGCTCTTTAATCAATTTTTAAAATCTTACAAGTCCCCAAAAGTCAGTTCGTTTCCTTTATCAGATCAATAAAAATATGATAAATTATCAATTATCAAATTTGATTTAAATAAATATTGTAATAGATATCGTTTAAATATATAAATAATTTATAAAAATAAACTTTTGTGCCTTTGTTCCCTAATGACAAAAAAAACCGTTATTTTTTTTATAAATTATTGATGAATCTTGATTGATTTTTCCTTAGAATGCTTATCGTTTTAAGTCAGGTTAAACTAAAATGACTAAAAGCTAATTATTATTTGAGTAACCGAATTGGAGTAATAAATAACATTTGCTGATCAATCGACCAAGTAAATAACTGATAGGAAAGGGCTATTAGCGATAAAATCAATGTCGGCAATCAGCCGTCATCTTCAAACAGACAGACCCAAGTCATTCTCGATTGTGTAATGGATAGGCTATTCTATCTGAACCTGGCTAATGTGTTGTTCCGAGATAAGCCTCAGCTCAGCCTTGTGATAACTGGCTAATTGCTCTCCCATAATTGTAGTTTAATTCCATGGACCCCAGTAGAGAGATAGAAACTCTGGTTTGTTCATTATGAAAATGGCAAACAGAAACAGAATTAAGGACCAACCAATTCAGAAGAGTTCAATTATCCATGTAAGGATCCCATCTCAAGGCTTTATGGTAGAGGGATCTTATTCAAAAGAAGAATTGTTATTCAAACGACTTCATGCATGACAATTAGACTCAATAAACCCTTTTAAATGATACAATTAGATATATGATTGGAAAAATATTTTATTAGTATATTTTAGACATGAACACGTTTCCTATTCATATTGATGATTTTTAATTACCCTTAAAATGTGGTTGAAGGTCAAAAAGGGAAGGAGTTATATTAATATTATAGAATTATTTGTATAATGGGATTAAAAGGCTTAAAAAATTACATTTTTACTTTCTCTTATCCCATATATGAAATATATAGAGAAAGTATTGCGATCATGCCAAAAATTCGATGTCGAGATTTTGATGGAGATACACCCCTGTCAAAAAGTAGTACTAGTACATTACTGATGTACTTTTTCAGTTTTTTTCGATTTTCTCAAAATTCGCTCCAACGATTTTGATTAAAATTCATAAATCAACTATTTTTTAGATGTTCTTTAAAAAGTATATCAGTGAAATTTTCGTGAAAATTGTTTGAAGTACACTTTACTGACGTGGAAGCATTCGTAGCTCAGTGCCATCTATGAATCGCCTGGTCATGTTTAGAACATAGGTGCTAAGGCCAACTAAATATATCTCGACACAATAAATTTGGTGTGACAAGCACATTACATAATTTTCTCTTGCCGAAGGGTAAGAGAAAGTCATAAGATGAGAGATTATTTATCCATCATTTCTTGAGTAAGCATGCTATAGATTTTTTTCTTTATTCAATAGATATTGATAAAACACTGTCACTATCTGAATGAATGGTGATGAGGGGAAATAAATAAACCCTTTTTAATTGAAAACAAAAAAGTATTTTTTTTTTCTTGAAAAAAAAACAAAACAAAATACAATAACAAAAGAGAAATTGATTTTTAAAGATGTGACCTTTAAATGAAATTTAAATCTTATTAATAAACTCGAGGATTATTAAAAATGAATTAATTATAGACTTATACTTAATTATAACATAGCTAATAAATCAAATAGTGAAATCGAGTATTAATTGATCGAGGAATTTCTGTGATACGACGAGACTGGTAATTTTAAGGGATTAGAGAAAAGGGCGGGACTCCAGCAATATAATTAATTATTTCAAATATATATATGCATAGACCAAATAATAATAGACTATTCTGTATGAATGTGGTTGTGATTTAGGGTGACTGTGAGGGTGGGCTTGAGGGTAGAGGGGTATTAATGTTTGAAAAACGTGTGACAGTTGGTCCAGACGCGAAAGTCGCACACAGTTAGACACCGTTGCTGTTGCTGACAGTTGAAATAGACCACGGATAGGGATTTTATTTCGGCGCCTAAAACTAACCTCCAGAGAGAAAATGTGCAACTTATTTGGACAGATAAATGTTCGAAAGAGAGAGATAGAGTAGGAGAAATCGAAATAAAACCTTGTTTTTGGTTAGAGATTGGTCAGGAAAAAAAGGATGTTAAAGAAAAATAGCCGACAAAGGAGAAGATAATGAATTTGTTTGTTGGAAAAAATGTTTGCGACTATTAATGGTGAAGTTTACGATAGACCCTATATAAATCTTAGGTAGTCGATTCACTTTTCATTGAATGATGTTGCTATTTAATCTACTAAGAAATTAACTAGTGATGTTAAATTTAGATAATTTGTTTTGAAGAAATATGTTCGTGTTTGACTTCTCGAAAGAGATTTAAAAAAAAAATTGAATCTAATTATATAAATCTCCGTTTCGCGGCTTACCTACGCGATGTATATAATATCTTAAATATTATATATAATTTCTTATTTATAAAAAAATTGAAGTCAACATTATGTAAGGAAGAATTTAAAATCGACAAAATTCAAATTTTTTTTTTTTTTTTTATGAAAGAAAAGTATTTGGGCGTCTCTCAATGAATCTCAAAGGAGCAGCCGTAAAGTGAATCAGTGATTCTCTTTCTCTACTAACTAAATTTGTTTGAAATAGTTGGATGTGTTCAAACATCAAACTATAAACTGTAAAGTAGGGTTTGGAAACAGAAACCGGTAGACCGATTTTATGTTCATGTTTCTCAAATCCGACAAAACGGGCTTTTTCCAAAAAACCGAAATTTTTTAAAATTATTTTCTGAAATTTGAAATCTTGGACTGATTTGTTTTTTTTTTTTTCTGAAATTTTATTTTATTCAAAAATGATTTCCTTATTTTTTTCCTTTTCTGTAATGTATAACGTTATTAACATCTATATTCAAGTAATATTTATATTTTTTTCCTCTTGTTTTAACATATATATGTTATATATTTAAATAAAAAATAATTCTACAAATTTGTTTTGTATTTTTTTTCCTTGGTTGATTTTATTGTATTTTAATGTTGCCTTTAAGCAGTAGAGTAACGTTTTTTAGATCCCCCCCCCCACGCAACCTTTATTTCGGGCCCCATTATTAGACCATACAAAAAATATTTTAAAAATACCGTATATCCCTGAACCCTAAGGGCCCGGGCCCTCTCAAAGATAAATTTTCATTGTTTTTTCCGTTTTTATCAGAGCCCTGAGGGCCCCAAGAAATTTTCATTGTTTTTTTTTATCTAAATTTTTTAGTTTTTATCGGAGCTACAAATTTTTAGCCCGGCCCGGCCCGTGGGCCCCCCAAGGTCCGACCCCCCGCATCGCGGGGTCTGCGGGGGCGTACGTTACGCCACTGCCTTTAAGATAGGGATCTCGGTCGCCTCATGCATTAATACTAAGGATCTCTTCATATAAAATATTTCAAATTGTATTCGATACCAATTAACTTATCTTCTAAAAATGGTGCAAAATGGTTTCTAAATAGCTTCAGATGCTCAGAAAATCTTTAAAAATATAAATTATTAAAATTAAATATTCAATGAAGCTTACTCAGGGACCCACATCTTGTGGGTACGTGGATGGCGACCATGAGCTGCCCTAGCTGGGACTTGTAGTACTTCTGTTCTTTGCATGTCAGCCTCTTCCATTATATATTTTCAACAGGCGTCAGACCGTGCGACGGGCCGGCCTGTTCTATTACTTCTCGGTAGCAAAAACCCTTGAATGACAAATTCCCCTCACACCACACCTCGGGAATAATCTGGCGAAGAAAGAAGCAGAAGGTTTATTATTATGATAGTCGAATAAAATACTATATTTTGGTTTTGAATATTAAAAATCTAATTTTCTGTTGATTAACAATTTTTCTTTCTCCTACACTAAGAAAAAAAAAAACTTTCTGTCTATATATTTCATATCTAGGGTAAGAGAAAGTAAAAATGAATTTTT
Source organism: Euborellia annulipes (assembly GCA_023213315.1). NCBI lineage: Eukaryota > Metazoa > Arthropoda > Insecta > Dermaptera > Anisolabididae > Euborellia > Euborellia annulipes. The sequence goes on from JAKCPI010016039.1 coordinate 54,643, forward strand.
TTCTGTTTGGAAATAAATTTTTTCATATTCTTTCTATAAGCCACATAGAATTCGAATTTATTTGTAAAATAAAACACAGAATGAAACAATTTCTCATTCCATTAAAATTCGCTATTGATTTTTCAGACCCATTTCATAAATTTTAAAGGACTATTTGTCTTTTGCTAGTACAAAAATGATCCAAACAAAAGGGGCGTAAACAAGTTTGTTCTGGGTTGAAGGGCAGAAGCGAATAAACTTTTGTCAGGAAAACATGAGTCCACTTATCAAAGAGGACAGCAGGATAGCAGGACAGTCCGGGAAACAAACCGACTCCGACCGCAACGCAGCCGAGCAGTTTTCTCGACTCTTGTTAGCCTGGCAAATAAAAATTGCAATTCATTAGAGCTTCAAACCAACGGGGCAGACTACGTACAAGTTATTTGAATAAAGGAAAATAGATTTAACTAGATTATTAATTAATTTCATTAAGAAAGTAAATTCTTCATTCTTAAATTCTATTTTCAAAATGTGAATTTGTTTACCATACTTTGTTACTGGTTAGAATTCATCTTATTCAACTAATTTCAATTGTTCCTTTTGGGAAGAAAAAGGGATTTTAAGTTCACTTTAAAAAAAACACACACTTTATTCACACTCACACAGATTTTTGACGATAACCGTTATTTGAATATATATGTATTTGGGATCCAGGCATTCTTGATTGATTGATATAATTGGAGGTTTACTTCTTTTAAATCCGTATGATGGAGTTCACGGTAATTAAAACAAAGTATTTTACTTTATTATGCAGGAATTTTATTGCCAGACAACTGTTGTGTGCACATTCTCACAGTTTCGGTCCGAAAAGGACCATCATCAGGCTACCTGAGGTCCGAACCCGCGGCCCTTGGTATACAAGGCATTAAGTTCACTTAACAAAATATTCATTTATAACAAGGGCGAGGAACCACCACGATAATGGCATTTGCTTTCCGGGCTATTCCGTCATGGAATGGTTCCTTAGATGCCGAAAAAGACTTAACAAAAAAAAAAGAAAAAAAAAAATCGGGTCCGAAACTCTTTGGGATCTTAGTACCTTGACAAAAGAAAATAAATACACTTTAAAAAATCTTAATAACCCACAAGTTTTGCTTTTGAGAAAAGCTGAGCTTAAAAGAAAAATAAAATATAAAAATTTTTTCAAGAAACTTTACAAAATATATTTCAGCTACGCCCCCTGGGCCTCCTTGCTCGCCTTCATCAAATTTATTCTTGCTCACTGTTTGGAAATTTTGCAATTACTCGCCTACGGCTCTGACTTAAATTTTAAATTTCCCTCTCCCGCTCCACTACTTCTAACTCTAGCCAATCAGCGAGAGAACAGGCACATACACACAGGGACAGGAAGTCAGCCACTAGCGCTTTATATTATAGTATTTATAGTATGATGATATATCATCAATGACTACCGGCGCGTATTTAACAGCCTTCTTTAGCAGGGCCACCTATCCAGAGCTTGAGCACTTCTTAACATTGTTTGTTTACATCGATCTTTGTGAATGTTCTTCTTTCTTCTTTCCAGGCTCGTTGGGGAAGATATTTAAAAATTCAACTACTTAACAGTTATGTTGTAAAAGTTTAATAAGAAATTACTTTCTAAAATTTTCTCATTTCTATTCAAAATTATTTTTAATCTTGAGACGCTCTTTGCATTAATTTATTAAAATTAATTATAAAAGATTTAACGAACCTAATTCCAGGAGTTTCTTAACAACAAATAATTCATTTGTTTTACTCGAATACATATTTGAGCGCACTAAAATATTAATTAGTATCTAAACTTTCAACAAATATATCTTCATTCTATCAAATAATATTGTTTAAAAAAAAATTTCCCTCAAAAAGTTTTTCTTAAAAAAAAAAAAGATAAATGATCAAAAATTTCCTAGAGAAGTTAAGTGGTTTTGTGATGTAAGTAGGTGAATAACTAGCCCAGTTAAAATTTTTAACAGTTTAAAACATATTAATGTACGTTAGTAGGTGGAGAGAAGAAAAGAGATGGCAAATTCAGTTCATATTAATAACTCATTGTTTTCTTAAGTAAACAAGGTAATTTGTTGTTTAAAACTTTCGAGTTATATCAAAAACTTTATAAAGGTTCTTATCTATATAAGAGGGCTGTTTTCTCTAGACTCTTTCATTGAGAGTTCATTAAAGAAATCCGCCGTTTAAATTTATTGCATCAAATAAGAATTACATTATCTTTGAGCTCAAACTCGGTAATTATTATTATATTTTTTTTTTTTTTTTTGAAAGAAAAATTAAAGAAAAAAATTATTTGTTTATCCCTGGTGTGTCGTCCACGGAGACAAACACCAAACCCAATTTCTGCTTTGGAGCTCAAAGGCCCTTCCTCGGTTTTTATTTTCGAAGTGACATATTCCTCATCTCTCTAATCCTTTAAAAAATCTAGACAGGTCGACCAGCCTTAATCAGTGGCTGCTCCATGATTGGTTACCAATTACTTTTGGAGTTTAGGCTTTCACAGTTGTTATTAGTAAAAGAATTTGATTTTAGGTTTAACTGTGGTTTATTTGTAAAAATTAAAACGTTTCGGCCACTCATTCTGTGGTCTTTTTCAGGTACAATTTAGCTAAGATTATAAAGGTTTTTAGATTTATATTTATATATATTGGATGTAACAAACTTTATAATATATAGGCCTATTGGATGTAACAACCTTTATAATTTTAGCTGAATTGTACCTGAAGAAGGCCACAGAATGAGTGGCCGAAACGTTTTAATTTTTACAAATAAACCACAGTTAAACCCAAAATCAAATTCTTTTACTAATACCAATTAATTTGTAAATTGTAGATTTCTTCGAAGGGGTGTTTAGTAATTAATTTAAAAATATGAATGTCGTCTATATTGCCTCAGATGCCGAAAATATTTCCAATGAAATTTGTTTTAATCTATTTCCATTTTATTCATGGATTGTGAGAGCAGGAAAAATTAAATTATGGGTATTATAGAGCATGGAGGTTGAGCAAACTATGTCAGCCAGATGTCCAAAGATGCTCAGAAATATAAAACTGTAATTTTTTAAGAAATTCGTTTTATTTATACCCTCTATTACCACCTGTGAATTGACCAAGAAAGAAACTACAGACTTTTTAAATTAATTTAATTATATAGGCCTACTGGTCTACACTAAAAACTTTCAATAATTTTTAAATAAAATATTGCAATAAGTTTTTTTTTTTTTTTTTTTTTAGAATAAGATAAAAAATTAAATAAATAAAATCCCATTTTTCACATAGAGATAAACTACAAATTAAACTTGCCATAAAGACTCTACGCCATTTGTTAAATTGCCCTGGTTTTCTTCTGATTTAAAGTATCCATTTTTATTTGGAGGGCTTCCTCTCCAAGTGTTCCCAACAAAGGGATAAGTGATTTGTATTTGCTTTACTGTTTTTTATTTCTTTGTCCTCGAAGGGCGCCAGTGCGTGCAAAGTGTCACTTACACTCCTCGTCCTCTCGCTCTCTACGTGTGCTTCACAACCCTTTTTTTCGCGCCCTTCTTTCTACACAAACAGAAGAAGTAGAGGGAGGTGCTTATTGTACTCTAAGTGTCTTCGATATCGACGATGTATTGCCCTATGATTTTATCTTTCAGATTTATATTAGAAATAAATTTGCCTTTTAGTTATAAAGAAAAAAAACGTCATTACCTAATGTAGAATTTATTAAATATTAAATTCTTAAGAACATCATCACATGGAATTCCTTTGATATAGTTAATTCATTTAGAATTTTGTTTTAAAACATTTTTATTAAAATATATATTAAATCAATTAAAATTCTATTTTGTGTACTAAGAGCCAAAGATTAGCTTCCCGTTCTGAGTGACAAAAATTTATTCAAATTTTATTGGCATCAATTTGAATAAATAATAAAGAGTAGAAAAAGAACTAAATTACTTTGCAGAAGCACTGATCAATAAACAGTAATATATATATAACAGGAGAGGTCAAAAAATATACTATAGAAATAAATAATTTCGGTTAACCTATATTTTAATGAAAAGATCCTTATGTCTTTTCATTAAAATAAATATATAATTCCTGATTAATTTTCTATTGTGAAATATTTTTTTCTTTTTATCTTACTTTTATAAATTAATTCATTATAAAAGCTCTTAAACATAGAGCTTCTGCTAGGTCAAGAGAAAATTTGTTGAAACCCTTCAAATTGTAGATCTTGAGATCAGTCAATAGGACTCCTTTTCCTCTTTTGTGTTCCTTAGTAGAGCTGAAATATATTGCAACGCTTGTCAAGAAACACTTGAGATGTAAGTTTTCCATCCGAATGAATTTAGTGCTTCTTTCATTAGGATTTGAAAATTGCTTTTTTTCTTGCCTATTTGCTTTTTTTTTAATTTATCATTCAGTCGCTATCTTGAACAAATCACAAAAAATTGAATTTTTTTTTTTAATAACTCCCAAATTGTCTCGTCAAAATTAAAAATCTGGTGTGACAGGTCGCACAGAACACAACTTTCTCTTACGTATCTAAAAAATAATTGATTTTTGAATTTTAATCAAAATCGTTGGAGCGAATTTTGAGAAAATCGAAAAAAAAAACTGAAAAAGTACATCAATAAAGTACTAGTACTCTTTGGACGATTTTGATTAAAAGCTTATTTTCACGCCCTAGAGGGGGTGCCTAACTTAAATATAAAATTTCAACCTCCTAGCTCAATTCCTTCATGCTTTAAATTGAACCCAGACAGATGAATACATCTCAGTCAGATTCATCCATTAGTGATGCCTCCTCCTGAGAAAGGAAAAAGGAACACACCTCAGTATTTTTTTTTTTTTTTTTTTTTGGAATGGGTACCTCAGTATATTTTTCATGAAGATCACAAAAGTGTCTTGACACAAATAAATAAGAAGAAGACATAATTTATTATTTATTAAATTAATTTATTTTTTTTTTTTTTTTTTTTTTTTATCTTAATTAAATGGCCGTCGGTAAACCCATTTGGCCAATGGCAAAGTAAGTGTGTTTCAGATATAGGAACCCGAGAAAAAAAAAACAATTTTTAATCTGGGGATATATCTGACTTCTTATTCTCCGAGATCCTTATACACTGGTTCACAAATTGTAAATGTGACCAGTGATTCTGGTCTCGGTAAAATTAATTTAATTAAATATGGATAAAAAAATGTATGAAATAACTTAAAAAAATTTGCCTCGTTTCATCATGCTATTCTTTCAATTACTAATGTAAGCTTTTTGAATACCCAATCATGAATATTGATTCTCTTATCCTTGAACCTCTTATATCAATATCAATATTATTTACAACCCTTTCTTAATTATTGTATTTCACTAATGGACTTCATAAATAAATATTATATATAGAGAGAGAGTTCAAAGTTATAAACAAAACTTAAACTACTAATATTAAACCTTTAATTAATAAGAATATTGAGCATGATATCAAATTAATATTCAATAAAACTATTTGAAATATGAAACTAGTTAAGAATATGATATATCTAAATAAATATAGCTAGTATGTAGATTTGAATTTAATTTGAAATCTAATTAGTTCTAACAAAAATATGAATCAAATCCATATAAAGTCATATATTAATATTAATAATATTAATAGAAATCCATGTAAATAGATAATTTAAATATTGGTTTAGGCAGGGCTCTTTGGTTAGTTAGTTCTAAAATGAATAGACAATAAACAAATGATTTGTCCTATCTATATGCTAATAAGCCATATATTTAATAATCTAATATATACATAATTGAAATGATTGTGTGATTGTCTATATGACTTATATTACAATTAGAAATTTTCAGGAAGAAGAAAGAATGCAACAAAATTTTGATCTATTTTACTAATTAAACACAATTTGCCAATTTTGAGAGAAGGCATTCCCTACCCTTTCTCTGATAACAAGGTAACTACATCAGACTCATTGTCAGTTTCTTTTGCTCGAGAAAGCTTAGATCTCAAACTCTAAGTTCAGTTCCACTCCCTTCCTGAAGATCATCTGAGATATCAACACAATTATCTTACATATAAATTGCCTAACGGCCACTGAAATGGAAATCCTAATTTTTAATCATCTTCCTTTAACATAGCAACGTATCATAAAGAGATGAAATTATAATACCAAACATTCTAATTCAACATTTTAATTCTTGTCTTGGAAAATAAAGGATTGTATTTTATAAGTATTATTTTAGAAAAATAGTGAGGAATTTAAATTGTTGATAGATCAATAGAATGTACTAGTAATCGGGTCTGTAGTCGGCGAGTCCAAGACCTCTGTTGATGATTATTAATTCTTTTTTATCTAATTGTTAATTCTAATTCTTCTAATTGTTAGCCAATTCAATTGAAATAAATTGGTCTAAAGACGTTTTGGGAAGTGAATCTCGCTTGCAGTCAATCAACCATAGACCAAACCCGAAAGAAACTAGTCCCAATAAATTTGTATATAAGTAAATTTATTAGAATCCCAGTATATTCAAATTATTTATACTATATAATTACGAGTATAATTACGAATTCTTGGAATAATTAATCAAAACATTTAGCGATTTGCTCTTCTGAGTAATCCTCTTTCCAGCATACTAAAATATAAGCAATGGTACATTTATTTGATTCCTCGACATCTTAGGACTTTAAAACGATACCTAACATATACTGTATATTTATTGACAAGTTATTCAGGAAATTTATTATTAAGTACATTCATTAGAGTAATTTAAGAGAATCGCAAAAAAGGCACAAGAGTCAAGTGGGCTCTCACAATAATTATTAATTAATTATTAAGATTTAGGGCGCCTCGACATCTAAGGCCATTAGCGCCTCTGGCCCAACCTATACACAACGCAATGCCAAAACCAATGGATAGTACCACCTGAATAGACGAGCAGTGGACAAATGAAAAGACAAACCCAACGGACAACAGACAAACAAACGATCACTAACTAGCAAATAAGTATATAAATAAAAAATAAACTAACAAATAAATAGATATAGTCAACAATAAATCAACAACCAGCACGTAAAAATAAAACAATAAATAAATAACAAATAATAAATATATAGATAAACAACAAAAAATAAATAAATGTAAAATTAAACAACAAGAATTAAATAGATATATAAATAAATAACAATAAATAAATAAACAAATAAATAAATAAATAAATAAACCATCACAGTACTATCACAGATTGAGCCGTAAAGGGACTCGATCCATCTTGACTAGACACCCCACACTCGTACCATAGCAGCTCCTCATCTCAAATTTTCTCGTAAAGCCCAATCTCCTCTCACAATAATTTTGAGACTATTGGGATCTTTAGCATTTCAATACTCTACCTGGTGGCTTAAATTCGAACTAGCGATTGTAGGATAAACCTTCATATGTTTAACGTGATATAAGGGACAAGAACATTTAAACATCTGATATAATTGTATTATTTAAAAAAAAGTTATAATCCACGAGTAAACATTATTGTTAGATTAATAAATAATACATACATACACTAATATATTTACAAATATTAAATTTTCTCCTTATAAAAATAAAAGCAATGTGTATCTACTTTGTGTTTATGGGTGTAAAAGTCATGCATCTAAGCATGAAACAGTTCGATTTCATTCTTTTCCAAAAAAAAGACAGTATAGTGAAAATTATTATAAATAATTTTATTGTAGAAGAATCAATCTATCAGATTTAGAAACCTTCTTTTTAATTTTTGCCTCTATCTTTTTCTTGTTTTTCTCCAAAACAATTGTGCTCGAGCAAAAGCCTCTCATATCGTATTTTTTTAAGAGCTGATTTATGTGGTGCACTCCAAACACATTTTTTGTTATTATTATTATAAAATTTGTACAGTTTGTATACTCCTAGATGTATTTTGGAGCATTTTATTTTGAATAATATAAAATTTTATAAAAATCAGAGCCCTTGGGGGGGGGGGCAAATGCCTCCCCCTCCCCCCCCCCAATGACGCCACTGCACGAAATTCTTCTCGTAAACTTGTTGTTTGTAAACAGAAAGCAAGAATTTGGTCTGTCATTGAAACTGTCATTACTATTACTCACTTTAAAACATCACCAGGATCAATAATATTGTCTCCACAAATAAAATTTCTATTAGTAAGTGTGGCAGAAGAAAACCTACAAATTTCCTGTACTGTCACACCCATTTTTTATTTTTAATTAAACTTTTTGTCTCATAAAACACGAGTACTTGCGTATCAGCTCAGCCATTCAATCCTACAATCGCTAGTTCATTTTTTGCCACCAGGTGAAGCCACGCCTCTCCCATAGATCCCAATAAGGATTCGTAGATTTTAAAAGTGTTTATTTGAGAAAACACAGCTGACACAAAAATATCTGGTTTAACAGCACATTCAAAATTTTCTAATAGCAAAGGCGAAGATTATATTAAGTGCGATTAATACTCTCATTTATTTTTACTCTCTCTTACCTATATATGTAATAGTTCCGGAATGGCCGAGCTCGGTGTTTTTTTTTTTTTTTTTTTTTTTTATGAAATCGAAAAAACTAAAAAAGTACATCAGTAAAGGACCAGTAGGCTACTGGAATTTTTCTAAAGACGATATCAATTTCATATTGGTACCGGAAATAGTATATATTTAAAATTTGAAAGAAATCGTTAAAGCGAATTTCGTGAAAAAAGGAAAAAACTGAAAAAGTGCATCAGTAAAGTATTGATATTAAAAAAAAAAAAGGTCGAACGAAAAACGGCGTCCCAGTTGAGCTTCCACCCTCCGCCCTCAAAGGCTAGTTACGCCCCTGTTTGTATAAATTTTGATTGCGGCCCACTTCACTTTCGTGGCAATTTATTCGGCCCGGTAATGATTTTCGATTGGACATAGTTGGTTTAAATAATAATTAATTGACAGAACAAATTTCAAATGCAAATAAAACTTTAAAAAAATCCTAATTATTCATGCCTTCTTTCTAAACACCACAAGTTTTTAATCTAATTTTTGAGAAGCCATACAATATTGAATAAATGAATGTTTTAAATATAATATCTCCAACCACCCCCCACTCTAATTCTTAGCAGTAAATTTTTGCTAACCACAGCCGGAGTAATAATCTCATTTTAATCGCGAAAGCTGTTTAAACTAAGGCGACTGAATTGGAATGGTTACATAGAAAAAGAGTGAAAAACGCCATTGTTAATTCCAACTTTTTTTTTTCTCACAGCGACAATGTTTTCATGCCGCTTTTGAAAATAAAATTTATTAAGCTTTGTGGTTAAGCGCCCGTGCTTATTACGATTCAATATTCCTTGAATGTAATTAATAAATGAAATTAATTATCAAACCTCTAGAATATTAGTACAAAGTGTTTATTAAGTTAAAGGCCTAACTATTCATAAACTTATTATTTTATTAATAGACTAATAGTAAAAAAGTTACAAAAACATTCTTAATTAAATAAATTTACACTCTAAATGATATGATATATAATTTATTGGAGTTTAAAATTGTTTGCAATCAACTTTGAACCTCATCACAAATAATTAGCAAGTTTTTTTTTTTTTAATTTAAAGTAAAAAACATATTTATCGTTTGAAAATTTAATTCCCTAATCCATATAATATTAACGAAGTTTTTCATCAGCTGACATAATTTATTTATTTTTCTATATAAAATATTGCTAGTATGATCAACAAAAAACAACTTAATCAGCATGATCAATGTTTTGATTAATAGTTTTTTTATCATGATTTTAAGAGAAAAATTTATTATTTAAAGTAAATAAATATTTTATTTAACTCGATCATAATTTTATAATGAAATTATGGTATAATTTATTGTTCTTTTTTTATATTTGACCTTTTAGTTGCTGAGGGCATATAGGTGTTTATTTATTATATCTTGTGCCGAGGGAGCGTTCCACACGCCGGTTTTTCGGGGCCATCCACTCGAGTTTCATTGGTCCAGAGCAACGATCTTGGTGGATGTTGCTCTCCTTGGGGAGGGAGAGTGGGGTACTCCATATCGTTCCATTTCTTGGTACGGCCCTGATCAATTTAGCAATGTTAATTAAAGAGAAAAATATATTTTTTCTACATATGACTAAATTTATAGATTTAATTGCACTATTCACTTCCTCTTACCCTATATATTTCTTATTGTTATCTGACAGGGTATTTATTTAAATAATTTGATAACCAATTTAGCCTCATTGATTTAGGTAGTGACTTTCTTTTTTTAAGATTTTTTATTATTTCTGTTTTATCTCAGCTGGCCCTTGGAAAGAAAGATACGTCAATTATTTTAAGAGAAATCAATTTCATCAAACATTTAATTCATACTAGTTATAAACAATTAAAATAAATAGGGTTGCGGTCTCAGATGCCAAAAAAGACCTTAAATTAAATTTAAAAAAAGTTAGTTATAAAAAATTTTTTAAATCAAATACTAAGTAAATGTAAATAGCTCATCAATCTAATTTAAATACTTATACTAGAAATGAAAAACAAAAGAAGTTTGATGAAAACACGTTGACAAATATATGAATACACTTTACTCGTTTAGTAAATGGACGGACTTTCTTGGACATCTTGGTAATCAATGTAATGAATTTTGTTCCTTCTCGGAGAGATTCCCTTAAAGTTGAAGGTCCTTCTGCCTCTGGGGCATCCGTCTTCGTCATGTCGCAAGTTTTTTTGCCAGGTTTCGACTTTGTTTTGCACTTATCAGGCGCCATTGCATTGGTTCCTCCAGGGCCATAAAAAGAGTGCGTGCGTGCCTCAGTGTTTGCCAGAAAAATTTTTGCAACCAATATTTGTCCCTGACGGCAATGCCGAAGGTGGATTCCTTCTTTTAGGGCGGGACGAATTCTTTTCCTTTTATATCTATCCTCTTCTCATATCCTTCACTTAAACCAACAATGCGATTCCTTAGATTCAATATTAAAAGGAAACTATTTAAAATTTTTCTTCCACTCTTAACCCATATCAAGCCAACACAAAAATTTTCAAAAACTACAAATTTTTTTTCATAATTGTGTTTATTATTACCTATTTAATTAGGGAAAAATAAAAAAAAAATTATTTGATCAGTAAATATTGAGGAAATAGGTGGTTCGAAAACGCACCAATGGCTTGATCCATTAGAAAAAAATTTTTCGTTTTTTTTTATTTTTAAATTTTTTTATTATTTTTTCACATAATATATTTACATAGGTTCTTATTAGATTTTTACATAACCTTTGATAAAAATTTTTCAACAATATATATGTTTTATTCAATTTTTTTCACTGGTGCGAAAACGCACCATTGGCATAATATGGGATATAATTTTTTTTTTACTTTTTTTATTTTTTATGAAATTTGCCGAAACAATTTATATGAATCGGTACTTTGCATTTTGTATATTCATATACAGTGTGTTTATAACACACTTTACATCTCTTTCGGGCTTTCTGCTCGTATGCAATAACCCGAAGTTCATTTTCAAATCAATTGAACTTGTACTATGTTGATGGAATGCACTTTATATAGCTTCCAACATTTTACCATGGTGCTATCTAAGGTATTTAAAAATAAATGCCACTACTATTTTTTACCTAATATCCCCATGGGCGTAACTAGCAAATTTGGCTGGGGGGCGATGGGAGCAGCCATCCTCGCTGGGGGGGGGGGGGCACGGGATCAGCCATCCTCTGGGGGACCCGGAAGGCCCCATATTGACTCAATTTCTGTTGGGTCGGGGAGCTTTCTGCCCCTCCCCCCGGGAGGTTACCACCCTAGTTACGCCAATGAATATCCTTCATCGGTAATTCTCAACCCCATTATCATGTAAATCCACCCTTTCCATTCCTAAATTATATTTTGAAATAACATTAGGTTGAGATATATTTCCTTCTGATTTCGATGTCCCAACATATAATATCTCTTTACAGTATTTAGGGGCTCATTATTGTAGCCATTACTACATACAGTTACAACAGTATTGTCATTCAATCGGACTAATGTAATAACCCATATATAAACAATAACCATAGGTAGTAGGGATCAAGGGGACGGGATGATGCATGTAACAAAAATTTATTTCGATTTGCCAATCAATTGGAATAAATAGGGACGGGTTCTAAATAGCCTAAATATGCCAAAAATGCCCTTAAAATAAAAAAAATTTTAAAAAGAAAGAAAAAAATATTCAGATAATATATGGAAAAAAGTTGAGGGTTCTTACCACTGGTGCGAAAACGCACCACTCTAATTTATCATTGAATATCGTCTATAGTAATGAAAAAAAAAATTATGTATCGTTTAGCTAAGTAAAGTAATCTTATTAGTAATCTAATTTATGAAGAATAAAAAAGAAAAAAAAAATTTTAATACAAAATATTTAATTTTGAAGTTTGGTGTTTTTTGACTCTTCGAATTTAAATAATTATTTAATATGTAAAGACTGTAAAATTAATCATTTTCTCGCGATAGTAGGCAAGAATATATCATAAAGAATCTATAAAAAAATAATTAACGAAAACATTTAGATACTTAATGAGAAAAATTTTTTTTTAGGTACTGGTTCGAAAACGCACCAGTGGCTTGATATGGGTTAATTTAAATATCCCCCTTTCCACTGGCCGAGAGCTTAGAAATGTTTACAAATGTTAATATTGATCATCTAAAAGTCAAGGGGATCAATTTATTTAAATCATTTGGATACAAAATGGTATAAATAAATCTACCCCTAAATACTGTAAATCGTAATTAAATTAAAAGATTATTTTTAATTTTTTAAAAATGGAGGAAATATCTTAAGGTAATAAATATTGTAGATGAAAGAATCAAACTGGCATAGCTATGAAAGGCGTGCTGATCTTTTAAAATTCGTGTAGGGGCCTGACAGCATTTTAGATTGAGTTAAAGTTTTCTAAGATTAAGAATTTATAGCCTATATTTATTTATTCAAATTAAAATTCTTTGGATCAATTTTCCACAATCTCTAATTAAATTTGTGTTGTGTTTATTGAACAAATAAAATTTTGTAACATATAGTACTAAAAACTAGTTACAATCATAATATATCATTGTGACTCACTGCATTTGACGAAATAGTTTATCTAATTAGCCCTATAAAGGTTGATATTAAATTTTAAACGGACTTATTTTACAATATCTAAATTTGAAGGCTCAACATATAAGCCCTTTCATAAATTAACACATCAAAGGAAAATATTTTATATAATATATCATTATCAAATAAAAAGAAGACTAGAAATTTATGAAATTACATTACAATAGCATGTTGAAAATGAAAGTCAAAGAAAAAGTTTTTTTTTTTTTTACTTATAAAAATATATATATCGTATAAATAAAAAAATATCCTCAAAGCTTTCTGAATTGTTAACTTTCTTTTACCTTCATCTAATTATAATTTTATTATTATTTTTATACTGTAATAAAGACAAGGTCTGTTTTTGTATTTGTAACGCATTGTCTCAATCATAAAGAAAAATCTTTGACTAAACAGTAAAAAATAAGGATAGATATATTTACTCAATTCTTATTTAATACATATGAAATTCTAGCTGTTCAGCCCGCCTAAAATGTGACATGGATCATCCTCGAAGTCTGATACTTTCATGTGTGCCCTTTCACATCTTGGGTTTCTCCCCATCTATTTCTACCTAAAGCCCGAACTATCTCACTATTTTTTCGGCATGCATGGTACAGTGAGCGCCACAATTAAGTCCCCACCTGGGAGCTAGAGCCTTAAGTATATGGTATATAGGGAAATGATTTTAATGACCCTAAAGGTAAAATAAAATCTGGTACAGATGATTTTATTTTATCTTTTCAAATTTAAAATTATTTCACTATATACTATATACTTAAGTCTCTAGTTTCCAGGTGGGGACTTAATTATGGCGCTCACTGTACAAGATATTATCACCATTTTGTTGGAAATTTAATATTAATTGACCGAATATTTATCTTCGTTATTATTCAATTTTTGATTATAAATATTTGAAGAGAGGAATATTATGAAAATAAATCATAATGAATTATTCAAATACTTTCTTGTAAAGATTATATACAAATAGTATATTCAAGGTAGCCTGTCAATTCTACTGTTTTACTTTGCCTCCCTTGAATGCGTGGATGCCTATCTTTTTTATTTGCAGGCGCTCTTGATCGGTTCTACTCTCTGATGGAGATTATCAAAAGATCGCTTGTCAATTGTTTTAATTTTCTTAGTCAAGGATTTTATTATAAATATTTGAAGGCAGGAATATATAGAAAATTAATTAATTTTTCTTATTTGGTATTAAATTTCTTATTTGGTTCAATTTCTTAAAGAGTGGAGATTAATGAAATGTAGGCCATTTAGATACCAAATGGCTTAAATAAGAATGCCTGGACCCCAAATTTATATATTATTAATATAACGATTATCGTCAAAGTCTTATATGGCCTAATATATGTGTGTGGGAGAGTGTGTGTGAATGGAAAAAAGTGTGTGTTAAATAAAGTTTCACTTAAAAAAAAAATAATAATAATAATACTAATGTTTTAACTGGCAAGAAAATAAATAGTTTTGTTTATTTTAATTATTTTTTTAAAATTAATTCAATTTTCATTCTCTCTTTAAAAAAATAAACTCGATCAACTACGTTAATTAGAAAAAAAAAACTAAATTTATTTTTGTATTAATCAACCGTAAATTGACATGTGTAATTGTGTTCTAATTCAATATGGCTATTTAGTTTTGGCAATCGATGCCGCTGTGGGACATATCGATATTTACGACAAGAGAGCTCTGGTCTCTGATCGGATGCACCTGGAGGGTTGGGGATCGAACCCCAGGGAATTCATGTCTATTTTCATCATGACATTAAGACCAACACAGTCAGGTTGAAGATTTTTATTTAGTATTTTTTTCTTTATCTATTTCAATTTACATCCTACTAATAAACAAAATAAATTTTTATTATTTTATCGATATCAATATCATTTTTTATTTTAAAAATTTTATTCAGTTTGTAAAAGCAAAAAATAAAAAATAATAATAATAATAAACATGCACTTGCGAAATTTTTTCATTCCACGTACAAAAACATCGATATTTAAGATGTACTGGTAATAAAATGGAATGCAATTTCATCACGACATACGTTTCCATATTAATCATTATAATAAGCTTTGATTTGTTAAATATATGCAGATGAATGTCAGGCTGCGGAAACGGATGATCAATAAATCGCTATGTGGGATTAAATATGAATAGTAAATACGCAGATAATATTAATTATATAATTCGGGTCATCATTTATAGTTGAACTTCAAAGCCTCTTAGTTTAAATTGCTATTAAGAAATTTTTGAATAATTAAAAATAAAATTAAAGAATATTATAAATAGATAATTATAGATGGATTATATCAATATAAATAAATCACTATCTAGAATAAGCTCTATAGACCCTAATATTAATATTTTGGTTAGCCTTTCTTAAAATAATCTCATCTCATAAAGTCCATTTTATCTTTTAACGCTTTTATTTAATTTGGTTCGTCTGCCTATTAAAGGACAGAATAAAATTAAATGCTCATCGAAACTTAAAACATTAATGGATAATTAATTCAATGAACACTGAGGTTTTTATATTTTGTCATAAATATCCAACAAATTTAAACATTATTTTCATCATTTTAGTACATTTTTAATAAAAACTTTTATTTAAATATTTTTATATCACTATCGATAATGTTAATGTTTTAAAAAAGTCATCTTAAATCTTCAATAAATTTTGTGTCTCATTATTAAATTCAATTTAAAACTATTACTTTCTCTCCCTATTTATATATATAATATATATATAGGGGGAGGGTTTTGTTTTTTTTTAAAAATTGATGTTGGGGTTTTTGTTGGTTTTTCCCTTTTGGGGTTCCCTTATTCAAAAAGGGGTTTTGGGGTCTGGGTGTCTGTGTGTGTGTGTGTGTGTGTGTGTGTGTGTGTGTTTTTTTTTTAAGGAGGGAAGGGAGGGGGGGGGGGGAGGATATTTTTATTTTTTATATTTCTTTCCCGACCGGAAAAAAAAAATTAATAATAAATAAAAAAAAAAAAAAAATATTTATTGTTTTTTTTTTTTTTTTTTTTTATTTAAAAAAAAAAAAATTTTTATAAAGAAAGGGGGGGGGGGGGGGGGGGGGGGGTTTTAAATAGAATTTCTTTAATTTAATTGGGTTGACGGTGTAAGACAAAGTCCCTCCTCCGCAAAAGAGGAAAGCGAATTAATTAATTTAAATGAAGGGCGGATACAGGGGGGGGATAATTACCTCTCCCCCACCCCCCGAGATTTGAGAAAAATAATATTATATATATATAAACATCGATGTTGAGGTTGGTCATAGTGGTGTCATTTGGTGGGGGGGGAGGGGGCGGGCAGGGGCATTTCCTCCCCCAAGAGTTCTGATTTTAAAAAAATTTTATATTATTCTAAATAAAATATTTAAGAATATATATAAACTCTACAAAATTAAACAATTAATTAAATATATTAATTAAATTAAATATTAAATTAAATAAATTTTGGACAAATGGGAGTACCTATTTGTAAGTAAATTAAAAAAAAAAAAAATGTTTGCCCCCAATAAAAAGTTGAAATGACGTCACTGGTTGGCCACGAGTTAAGAATTTCAGGTTTTCAACGATGTCAGTGCAAAAAATATTTCTGCGGGCCCTAAAATTGCCCTCCCTCCTCCCGGAAGGCGAACAATTGCTCGCCAAAGGCGAACCTTGCGGCTATTTATTTTTATTTATATAGAAACAACCTTAAGAAACTTCCAGAGAAATTTTTTAATTAAATTATTTTACAGTATATTATTAATTTATTCTAAGCGCATTTTTAAATCATTCATATTTGTTAATTTATTAGATAGAAATAAATTTCTTCATGAAATACTATTAATATAATGCCTTTATTATAAACTATGTGATTCTGAATGGCTATAAATTTGCTCACTCTATTCAGGGTGAGTGCATTTACCCTAAGGTGGTGACCTCCCTATCGAACTTGATTAATTGGTTTCTCTAATTTCAGGTGTCTTCGGATGGTAATGTGACCATCTCTACATTGGAGTACCGACCTGTCCTTGGGGATAATGGCAAGAGCCTGACATGTAGGGCTTATAATAGCCACGTGGCAGCCGGGGCTGAGGAGGACACGTGGAAGCTCGACGTGCATTGTGAGTCCATTAGTGTCCCACCATTTATCTATCTATCAATCTATTTTCACACTCCCCCCCCCCAATCTCTGACTATCTCACTAAAACCTTACAATATTTTATTTATTAATTCTTTAGTTAAGTTTATTTATTTGACTTAGGTTGTGTTTGTAGCCATTAACGTAATATTAATTGAAATGTCTCTCAAAATAACAAATTAAATAATTTAAACTTAGAAATAGTTTTTCACCTAAAGTCGAATAACTACCACTTCAAAATTGTTTGTCTCTTCCTTGATTGAATGTTATTCTAGTAAACTGTCTTTTCTAATCTATAGAGCATTCTTGCGAAGGACTTGGAAAGTGCAAACAATTATTCTAGAAATTAGTTTGTTGAACGTTTCGTTTGTGTGGAATTTTGTTTTCCCTTTAAATAATCATGTAAGTTGTAAAGACTAAAAATTAAATGAATTGTATGAAAGAAAAAAATTGTTAGAAGTATTAATCTAAATTAAATAAAGGGTCGAACTAAGCCGAGCGCACAACTTTGCCCATCCACTATTCAAAATAAAAATATTGCCCCCCCCCCCTAATGGTTCGATAGTATACATATTATATATCATTTTACTCGGGAGAAAGTCTAGTTTCTGAATATATAAACAAATTATAGGTTATGTAAGAAAAAAATATTTACCCCCCCTAGGTCCGATGTTATACATATTATATATCATTTTACTCGGGAGGAAGATATCTATTGAATTGTGTACAAACTTCAAAATTGAGATATAAATAAAAAATAATTCAGAAAATGATGAATAAACTACCAACAAACAAAAACAAAATTTTAATTTTCTCTGCCAAAGTTTCGAAAGCCAATCCCGGCCATCATCAAGTTTTATGGTCACCAAAATTTATTCATAAGTATTAGAAAGATTTACATTAAAATAACATTAGATTAGAAAATAATTATTAGTATACCTATAGAAAGAAAAATCATAAGCTTAGATGTATACAGCTTGAATTGTTCATATGTAGATGTACTTGGGTATGATACATTAAAATTAATTTTTACTTTTTTATTTATAAAACAACCGTACACAATAGAAAATACCAATAATTGCAAGATGAAGAAAAGATCGTTTGGCCTTTTGTTTTTTTTTTTTTAATTAGGGGGCGTTTGCTGTTTATTAACCGAATGTGTTTCCCTTTTGTTGCTAATAAAAAATCTAATTACAATAGAATCTTGCTAATTCGGACTTTGATACTCCACCATACCGGCTAATCCGGCGTGTTGAATAGCTACTTCTTCTGGATATTGCAACAAAAAAAAAGGGGTAATTTAACAAAACAAAGTGTCATTTCAGATTTTTTCTTAAATTTTGCATAGTATTAAATGTTTCGGGTAATCCGGTATTTTCAAAATCCGGAATCCCGTGTAGGCCGGATTAGCAAGACTGTATTTGACAAAGGCTAAATCTAAATAATATACTTAATGCCTTTGATAATTATTAATTAGACCTATATATTTACTTATTGATTATTTCCTTTTTTTCAGTTATGCCTATGCTGCAGCTTCAACTTGCAGCGAGTCTCAATCCAGAAGATATCGAAGAAGGCGATGATGTTTATTTTGAATGCAACATTCACGCAAATCCGCCTTCATATAAAGTGGTATGGAAGCACAATGTAAGTACTCTAATTTTTTTTATTTGCTAGAATCAGATTTAATTAACATTGCTTAAAATAAGTCAAATGCTTATAATTTAATTAAGAATGTATTACTAGAGCTTGGATTTAAATAATTTATAAATGTGATATTTTATTAAATTAACTCACTTAATTTAAATTAGCTCTCTGAAAATTAAGTATTAATAATTCGTGGCATCTCCTTTGAATGACTATCCTATCCAACACCTATATGCAAATCTATTCCATTTTGTGGCCAAATGGCGTCCATTTTAACCCAGGCTAAACGAATAATTTTGTGGTTGGTGTTTGTCCGCCCTCGGAATTTGAACTACTCCCCATAAGCACGCTATTATTTTCCCTTTGTGACTCTGGCTATAGGATATTATTAATAGTAAATTCAGCAGGTTATCAATATTCTACAAAATATCTTAAAATTTACATTTTTTTTCTGTTTATAGAATTTCTGAAAAAGTGAAATAATTTTTTAAAAAAAGTTTAAAAATAAATGTTTTTCTTATCCTAGAAAAAGACGAGATGCAATTCCTTTCAAAAAATGTAAATCCCATTTAGGTGTTTATATTAATATTATCCCATTTAGGTGTTATATATTAATATACAGTAGAACCTCGCTTAACGAGCACCTCTCTTAATGAGTAATTCGCATAACGAGCAAAACAAATTGTAAAAGAATGACCTGCTTAATAAGCGACGTTTCTCATAATTAATTACATATTATGGACATGATGAAATAAACTCTAAACCACAAATATCCACCTTCTGGTTCCAGTATAAGTACATCGAATTTTTGGCATGCTCGCAATATTTTCCCTCTATATATTACATATATAGGTAAGAGAAAGTAAAATTAATTGAATTAATTATTAGCAATATAATAGATGAAGATGTTTCACTCTCCTCAACACTAAGTAACTAATTTTCTTTGTATAAACGTTATACGTAAAATTTTGTGAGTTCTTTTTCGACTTGGAACGCATTATCGTCTTTTACATTAATTTATATGAGAAAAATTGTTTCGCATAACGAGTGCTTCGCTTTACGAGTTTGATTCTGGAACGAATTATGGTCGTAAAGCGAGGTTCCAGTATATAACCTATTTTTAAAATTTATTTCCTTTATTAGAGATGGGTATCGTGAACTCGATGTTTTTAAAACAACGATGTTATCAATGTTAAATTTTCAATCAAACGGGTTTTTTAATCTCTGCTTTTTATTTACTCCAAATATTTTTTTTAGGTTTTTATTTATCTTTACCAGTTAAAAATAAAGGGTCGGACTAAGCCGAGCGCACAACTTTGCCCATCCACTATTAAAAAAAAATATTGCTCCCCCTAGAGCCCCTCCTAATGGTCCGATGTTATACATATTATATATCATTTTACTCGGGACGAAGTCTAGTTTCTGAATATATAAAAATAATTATAGGTTATGTAAGAAAAAAATATTTGTCCCCTCCTAGAGCCCTAATGGTCCGATGTTTACCAAAAGCTTTTTAATTAATAAAACTTTTGAAACAAATAACCTAGCGTTTAATTTGTATATTTAATTTTAATTTACAAAATGTTTCAACGAGAACTAACGGTCGAAAGTTTAAATCTTATTAATTATAGCATTTGAAACAATATTCCGTGCTTAACTCAATTTTTAATTTTTTTGGCGCTTGACACACTAATGCATAACAGGGTCCATTTAACATTAATAAATCTAGTATATTATTCATCCTTCTCTTTGCGAGTTATAAGACAAGAAATAAAAGAACTCGATTAAGAGTAGCCCAAATGAAGCTATGGGAAAAAGATAAAAAATTGCCATCAGCTTTACAAGAAGAAGAAAAAATTTGTAAATTTTTGATTCTCATTCAAAAAGTTTTTTTTTCGCCACTCCTCCCCTTCTTATAAAAAATTTAAAAAATTAATATTCCTAAAAAAGAAATTTATTTGATGATACTGATAGTGGGTGAGGGTATTATTAGATCAGTTAGAAATTTTTCAAATAAAAAGGGTGTGTTCACACAAAGTTGAACTCAACTGCTGGTTTTTTATAAAAGTTTATTTATTTATTTTTTCTAAAAAAAAAAAAACTATTTTGTTTAAAAAGAAACATTTTTAAACGTGTGCTTTCACTCTTATGACTTGAAATTCTTTGGTAGAAAATAAAGTGCGCAACGTAACGGTAAAGTTAATAAGTCGCAATTCCAAGCCGTTTTCAAGCAGCCGCTGTTACAATAACACAATTTTCCATTATTAATTAACGCCACTCGTTGGTACCGACAGGAAGTAGGGGATTTTGGGGAGGAGGGAAGGAAAGCCGAAAGCCGAGGCCCAGACGCCATTATTGCAACGACTAATAACTCAAGCAATATTTGCATTGCTGAACCTGTGCTCAAGTCTCTCTCTCTCTCTCTGGCTTAATAAATACATCAAGTGTGGAAGTCTTGGGCGAAATTCACGAAATGAAGGCATTCATTTAGTGTCTCTGCATATGTTTTCGACTAAATTCGCTAGAAAATAGAAAGACTAGAGAAACAAAAGATGACAAACACAAGTTAACAAACAGACATCCATCGTTCAGCTTTATTCTAAATAAGTGATTGTTTTACACCATCAATGATTAGATTATTATTATTATTAGTAGATCATTAATTAAATTTATGAACATTCATCAATAATTATAAACATATTAATTAATTTTGATAATAAATACTGTATAATATAAAGTTATCTGAAAAATATTCAAATAAAATTATTTGGCAAAAAATCTAAAAAAAAAAAAAAATACATAGATATACCGATAAAATTAGCGAACAAATGCTAAGCTTACATGTTTTAACAATTCTAAAAAATTTAATTATTTTTTTTTATTAGAGCTCCGAAATTGTATACCTGTAGAGAAGTAGTGGGAGAAATAAAGTGGTAGCCCAATTATTAGGAACAGTGTACTGTAAAAAAATATGAATTTTCAATCATTTTTCATACAGTGTTACTTTAATATACCCAGGATATGAAATAAAATTAATATAAAAGTTTATGAACAAATTACCAACTTTTAAACTTGGGATCTTTTTCTTTGTTTGCCGCCAAATTTTGAAATCGTTAAAAGTGTACCGCGACAAGTTGAGAATTACTGGTCTAAACGTTCTCAAATAACTCGACTCAGTGGCGTACCGAGGGGGGGGGGGGTCGGAGGGGGCGGTCCGCCCCACGCCCCGAGCCGGCATAGGCCCCCATATATTTATGAAAAAAAAATTTAATGAAAATTTCTCTTTGAGAGGCCCCGGGGCCCCAATTTTTACCAAAATAATTAATTTTAAAATATACAAGAAATTTGTTAGGTTGTCTACAAATTGAATTTTCTCATATACCCGATATGAATATTCATAAACAGTTTATGAAACAGAGTTAGTTCCTATACTTGTATAGGAAGTTTTCTGGAAAATTTTTAACGGTAGGCTATAGCCTACTCATATTTTTGCATTTTCATGTTTAAATGAATTTTTTGGCGCATAATTGGTTCTAGGTCTAAGGGAAATTTTTTATTTATTAGAATATTTTATTTAGATAATAAAATATTTCGCAAGCGTATCTATTTTATTTTTTTATATATTAATTGATAAAAGAAAAACTTGATACAATTTTTGGTGAGGTTACCTTTTGCAGCAATTATTTTTTCTTAGACACATGACATACCTATGCACGTTTTTGTGTTCTGATGGGATTCAACATTGTCATGCCATTCTCTAATAAGAGTTTCAATCAACTGTCGCTTGGTGGTAATTACTTCTTTGCCGGTCGTCCGTTTGGTGAACTCCCACATTTTCTTCATGCCATTCAGATCAGGTGAAATCCACGGCCAGAGCAAAACCCTAATGTTGTTTTCAATCAGAAATGCATGCAGTAACACACCATGCTGAACCAATTTATTTGCTCAAAAAATTAATTTAATCGAGAAAATAGAAAAAACTAGTACTGTCTCTAATAATTTGGCCACCTACTGTAAATTCTATCCAATAAAACAAATTTCGCTTTCACTTTGCTTAGTTAGGGGATGAATAAACTTCCCTTTATAACGTTAAATTATTTTTAATATTATTTGTAAGCTGAGGCAAATATGCTTTCCCTCAATAATGTAGGCCTGCCTATATATGAGTGGTTCAAAGTAAAAGTGGACAATTTTCTTATTTTATCCTTTTTGGATAGTAAATTATGGTAGTTATTCGGTGTAATAATGAACCATGTCCGAATTTCAATACTAATCCTCCAGAGTGCAGCAGTTCCTTAATGCAAAAAAAAAAAAAAATCTGAAAAAATCTATAAATCCAAAAATCTGAATATAAAATTTAAAATGTGAACTTAGATAAAGTATAATTTAAGTTATTAATGATTGCTGAGATGTAAAATAAATAAATGAATTAAATATAAGGATTTAATTTTTTTTTTTTTTTTTTTAAAGAATGAAAAGTGAACTTCGTTCAAAATACAAATTGAATTCATCAAAATACGAATTGAATTTTTTACACAAAATAGAACCAATAATAATAATTATTATTTTTAAAAAAAGTAAAAACAATGGAAAATCAAAATATTCCACTGTCTAAATACATTATTGGGGTCGGCGGACCTCACTCTTTCCCTACACCCCTATCATGCATTTTGCGACCGGAAGAAATAGAACAGGCCGGCCCGTCGCACGGTCTGACGCCTGTTGAAAAGAGGAAGGAAGAGACAGACATACAAAGCAAAGGACTGCCTGTCCCAGCTCGGGTAGCTCTTGGTCGCCATCCATGTACCCACAAGACGTGGACCCCTGAGCGAGACATTTGATATCCAAATGATTTAAATAAATTCTGTGCTTGGATTCCGAACCCACTCCCCTTAGTTTTTAGATTATCAATATTGGCATTTGTCAACATCTCTAACCTCTCAATGGGGGGGGGGGGACTTAAGAGGTACTTTAAAATTATCGCTCATTTATTTAACTGGCTCGATCTTCCAGATTTTTGTAACTTTCAGAAAATTTCTTTCATTTAAATAATTTCATCTTTTTAAAGGAAATTCATTTAATCCTAAAATAGGGCATACGATTTATTATTTATTATTTCTACCATAGGTAAGCTTATATTAAATTTCTTTTATTCAAACGAGTTCATTTAGACGAGATAGAAGAAACTTTTAAAGATTTTTTTTATTTTATTTTTTCTATAACTTGTAGTCTTTTGGGAACAAAGTTTTGATTCACTGTCATCACAACGTTCAGTACCTCTCTACTTGGTACGATCAAGTTTTGTAATAATATCACAGATCTTTTGACAATTGTGTCTTTGAGAGAAAAAGGCCCCTAGGAGAGACACTCAGCCATTTTGGGTTTAGGTTAAGCTGACCGCTGTTTTCAAATCCACTTTGAGAAAAAGAGAAAAAAAAGAGAAAATAGAAATTTTTTCCCCTAAGTTTAACTTACTTTTTTTCTAGCCTCTTCCCCATAGGGCTTTGGGGACTTATTTCCTATGCCATTGATTGCTGACATGCGTGATTAAATCCTGGCCTCCTTTCAATGCTATTAGAATTTGTAAACGACTTTTTAGTGGTCACAAAAAACCAGTTATGCATAATTATTTGTTTATGATGAAAACTTGTATAGAACCCTAATAAATTGCCTAGGCAAATGAGACCAGAGATTTCATGGCGGAAATGCAAAAAGCTTAGAGGCGTGTTGTTATGTTTACCATATCTAGAACAACACTCAAAAGCTTTCTTACCCCCACTCCAAACTCCCAACCCTCAGGCTTTCCTCAAACACATTTCAACTTTGGAACGGAAATTTGATTCGCTTTCCATATGGACTAGAATATTTTTATGAAATTCAATTTCAATTGAACCACCCTGACATAAATACATTTTATTTTTTTCCATTTGTAGAAAAAGTTTCATTAGGCAATTGAATTTTAAATGCGACAAATTTTTTTTTCCCCATTTTAAAATAAAAAGTTAATTTTACATTCCCAGGCTGAATGGATTTTTTCACTGTTTTCAAAATACATACAATAACAAATTATTATTCAAATTTTAATTTTTAATGTTTTCATCTATATTTTTTTTTAACTCTATTGCTAAGCTACTTGTCTTTTCATTTTGTTTATTTCAATTTATATAATTAGTTGCTTTGTTTGATAGCTATGTTATTTAGGGCCGGTAGCTTCATCGCCTATGCGTAGTTAGTGAAGTCTCTGTTAATGGGATTTTTTTTGTAGGCTTAGTGCAGTTTTATTCTTATAGTAAAATATACATTTCATTTTATTGATAAAAGAAGTAGATATATTTGTTATTTTTATTTAACTTCTTTTAACATTAAAATGATGAGATGTGATATATTTTACAATTTGTTAAAGGTTAGGGCCTCTTACATCAGATGTAGCCATTTTGCTTTCAATTGGATATTCCAGACTTTGAGTATATGTATACGTATATATGTTGAATTTTTAGCCAAGGTCTCTGTTAAATTAACCCAAGCCCAAAGTTCTGTTTAAGATTTACAAAAGGGGTGATATTAGAAACACAAGGCTGGCAGCAGCATCACGAATATAAATGACAGAAACAATCTTCAATCTATCCCTTTCTTTTTTTTTTTTTGTTATTATTCATTTTGTCAGTCAGGGCTATATTTCTAGGATATATGGCAAAGTGTTGAACATGATTATTTGATTATTTTCTAATATTCAAGTTGGAACCATGTTCGAGGGTTGCCAAGCCTCTGGCGAGTCGAATATTCCCTTAACTTCAGCTATCTCATTTTGGTAAAAAAATTAATTTTTTTAAATTAATTATTTTGATTTATAATATAATATTTGTTTGAAGTAAGTTTAATGTAAACACACCTTTAGAGTAGGCCATCAAGATGGAATGTTAAAATTTAGGAAAAAAAAGAAAATTCATAAATGTTTTATTAGGATAAATTAATTAATTAACTTACAAATGTAAAAGTTTCCGTCAGGATAGTTTTGATATATCATGCAATAGTAAATTAATATTTTTATATAAATAAAATGCAATGATTGTCGGCCATATTTTTTACTAGGTAGAAAAATAAATTATTTAAGAAAATGCTCTGGAAAATACATAAATTTTCAACTTTTACTTAATTAATTATTTATTATTACTATTATTATTATTTTGCTATTTTAAAATTTAATTATTTTAATATTTTATAATCCCATCAATTTTCTTAGTTTTATTAACTGTCAAAACTTTTTTTCTATTACATTACTTACTTTTTTTTCTTTTAAATTAATCTTTAAACGTACAAATTTAGAAAATTTCATGCCACTCAGGTGGAGGATGTTTAATCTAAAAATACGACTTTAGTTTTTTCTTTGGAAGAAATTCAAATTGAAAAAAAAAACTTATTTAAATACTGTATTCCAACTTTTTCAAATAAAATATATAAAAAAGCCTTACCTTTACCTTAAATAAAAATAAATTTTTTTTTTTACTTAACCTTTTGCTCGAAAAAATTTTTGTCGGTTCGAATATAAGAGGAGAGAAAAGGAATTAGGCTCCTATTTTTTTTTTTTTAATTTTTTCGTTCAAATTTTATTTTTTTAAAGAGATTTTGAAAAGGAATCTAGGAAAATCCTTCACTTTTTCTCACTCTTAACAATATCTACAATTAGTAGATTTTTTTTATATTATATTTACGTGCCAACCCAGAAATGCAAAATAATCATAATTTGCATTCGTGTATTTGTGTCCGTAGCTTTTTAATTTGCTTTTTTTTTTTAATTTCTGGAACCACAATAATTTGATCTTAAGTGATCGTAAGAAGTTATTAAAATGAGTAAATCGGTCCCTAGGGAGCTGTAAATATTTCTTAGCACCACGATTTTTTTAACTTCCCCTGGATCAAATATTTTAAAACTTATCGGAAATAATTTAAATGTTCATCTTCAACCCTGGTCCAGAACAATCCGCCGAATGAAAGGAGATATATTCTCAGAAACAAAAAAAAAAAGGTGTCAAATCGTAAAAATTCCAATCAACTCATTGTTTTATTGAATATATTTTAAATAAATATGGCCTACACTTGCAAAAATGTCGTTCAAAATTTTGTACAAAATATTGAGCTAGATTTTTGTGCAAAACATTGAATGGTCGTGGACCCTCCACATTAAAATGTTGTACAAAATTACATTTTAGCCGCTGGGCCTTGAGCTGTGGGTAGCGTGCTGGCCTTCTCTACCAATGAATGGTCTCGGGTTCGAATCCCGTCTCATGCGACCATTTTTTTTTTTCAATTGAACTACCAATCCAGGTGCAATAAATAGAGACGTGGACTAAATGGTCTTCGCTACCGAAAAAGACCTGAAATGAAATTAAAAAAAAATTCTATTAGAGTCTACATGTCTCATAGAATATATATATTTTTTTTTTGGAATTTAGGGAGGGGGTGCCTCTCCTCTGGCTACGGCCCCCTTAGCTACATATCACGATACAATGGATTAGGAAAGACTGTTCGACTCCTCCTTTTCTTTCATAGGGGATTACAAAGATTCTTCCTACCGAGACCAGAATCACTGGTCACATTTGCTATTTGTTAACAGGGCTTACGGATCTCGGAGGAAAAAAAGTCAGATTTATGCCCTGATTAAAATTTTTTTTTTCTCGGGTACCTATATCTAACACACTTACTTTGCAATTGGCCAAATGGTTTCCCGACGGCCATTTAATTAAAAAAAAAAAAAAAAAAAAAACTATGATTCTTCCATTGTGCTCGCGACGTACGCTCTTGAAAGAATGAAGCATTTTTGGCAGCACCCTCACACATGTTCAAAATTTTGAATACATCGGCAAAAAATTTCAACTATTTTTGAAAATTTTTGAATGCTCCACAAAATTTTGAATACTCGCTTTTTTGTGCCAAAATTACACCTAACACGAAAATTTTGCACATATTTTTGAAGACCGTCGTTTTTCTGCAAAATTTTGCAAGTGTGAGGGCCTTAAAAGGAAAGGAAATATTAATTAGCCTGAAGCGAATTTCTAAAATGGAAAAGTTCTTTGTTCACAAACATTTTTTAAAATTATTCTTTAGAACAGCGGTTCCCAACCTTTTTTAATGTGCGGTCCACTTTTTCCGTAAAAAAACCGCTGAGCCCCAGTGTATATGTAAACATATATATTGGCTTATATAATTTTTATTTTTCCTTAGCCGTCCGCGGCCCAGTTCCAATAAGCCCGAGGCCCACGGGTTGGGAATCGCTGCTTTAGAAAAAAAAAAAAAAAAAAAAAAAACTATTGTAAATTATAAAAAATTGAGTCAATTTATCAATAGTTTATAAAAAATAAAATTTAGCTTCTTTTTTTTTTTGGCCGTTTTTTCCCTACTCATTCGTTAATTAAATATAAATGTGTCGGACGTTTTGTCATTTATGAATAATTTTAATTTATTTGTCTGCTATACCAAAAAATGAACTTGTGAATAAATTCTCAAAAAAAGAACCAAGAGTGTACAAGGGTGCAGAGGTCATTGGCAGGGAAGGGCTCGTGCCCTAGAGACCCTCCGCCACGCCCGGTCCGTGTCATCTGTTCTGTTCCGTGTTCCCATTTCGCGGTGTCGCAAGAACCCGGGAGATAAAAACCATTTGGCCAGGCTAAAAAGAGGGGGGGGGGGATAGTGAAAAGAAGGGTACCGGGAATCGGGATCCCGGTTCCGGGATAAAGGGAGAGAGAGGGAGAGTTCGTCATAGCAAATCCTGGAGCAATATCCGGTTGCCGTGAGTCTGGCCCGCCCATCTCACGCGTGACGTTTCGGGGCGGGCCATTTTTTTCATTTTTTTTTTATAAGGGTTGGTTGGCGTGTGTGTTCGTTTATTCGTTGCTAAGTTCGCATGTCTATTTCTCACAGCTCAACGCTTGACGTCGAGACGCCACATTTCGGCTCTTTTTCTCTCTCTCTTGTTATAAATGCATGCCGTTTTCAATTCGATTTTTTTATTTAACATCATTGTTAATAATATATTAGTAAGAGTGAGATGAAATTATTATTATAAGTGAGGCTCTTTATTGGTAATTTAAAGAAAAATAAATTATTTTATTTTTGTAGGTAACTCCATTAACATGACAGAGCGGATTAAAGGGGGGGGGGGGGGGACGAGGGGGGCGATCGCCCCCCCCCCCCCGAGAAGAAATTCACAATGTTATAAAAACTAGTAATCTAAAGAAATTATGATTTCCGGGCTTTAATTTCAATTGAATTTGTTACCAATCAATTTAAATAAATAGGAAAGGGGTCTAAATGGCCATAGATGCCGACAAAGTCCTTAAATAAAAAAAAATAAAAAAATAAAAAAAAAACCGCCCCCCCCCCCCCGACAAAAATGCATTAATCCGCCACTGTAACATGAGCTTTCGTAAAAATTTTATGAAGGGAAAAAATGATGAAAATATAACCTTAGAGCATAGTTTCTTAAGCTGTGGTCCACGGACCCCTGGGAACCGTAGCTATTACAGGGGGAACGAGAAACAATTTTGACATTCATCTAACTTTTCAAATTTATTCAAATAACTCATTTATTTTAATTTTGTTTTTTTAATCTTCCTGCATGATCAAGGCCGTAAACGGAAAATAGTTTCAGGAGATTTATAAATTTTTTTGCATAATAATATATAATAGCGTTTAATTATAAAAAGCTGACAAGAGAAATATTTTTTAAAGATTCTTCTATTCTTCTTGCATTTGTATATAAATTTGAACCTATGAACCGTGGGTCAAACACTGACCCAAGCAAGCTTTTTAAGGGCCCACGATTTCTACTTACAGAAACTCCCCTAAAAAAGTTAGGAGGAGGAAAGAGGCGGACTAAAAATTAAAAAAAAAAAAAATACAAGTCACTTAAAATTTAGTAACTAAAAAAATATGAATAAAATTTGACCCACTCTCAAAAATGTTCGCCATCCAACCCTTCTATTCTTTCCCGAGTAAAAATGATTAAAAATGATCTAGGGATACACCCACCCGCAGCAGGTCTGTATAGTGAACCTTGAAGGACACACAGGGATAATACACACGCCCGCACCAGGGACACATATTTTTCTTCTGGTCCCTTTCGATCTATTGTGTGTTTCCCTGGTGCTGGCGTGTGTATCCCTGGTGTGGACGTGTATAACCCTGTGTGTCCCTCAAGGCTCACTATGCAGACCTGCTACGGGTATGTGTATCCCTCGATCATTTTTAATCATTTTTACTCGGGTTTGATAGAGAATGCAATGCCAATTGTACTTGTTTCGCCCCAAGTCACAAGTACAATAAATTAATTTTTATTAATTGATTATTGATACATTGATTATTGATACATGTATTAATTAATATAAATAGGGCTACTTGAGAAAACTATTAAGGTAAAAACATAGATAAAAAAATGTTTGTTTTTTAAAATTATAGGCTAATACACAATTTTCACCTAATGTACTGGAAAAATATTTTTGAAATTGTCTTGTTTAAGACTAAGATTGTAAAAAGATACCACAAAAAATACTTTAAAAAAAATAAAGACATGACATAAGATTGATTGATGGAAATCGAAAATTCATGTTTATGGATGAAACAAAAAACTGAATAGGGAAATAAAAGAATCCCTCGTGGTGTTTATTTATATACATGTACATGAATACACTGAAAAAAGACATGGATATTTGTCTCTTCTTGGTTCATATTTAAGTTAGAAAAATCTTTTAAAAAAGAATTAGAATTTTATGTAGCATAATACTGTATTATAAGCTCCTATTCTAACTCTCTATATTAGCATAAGAATTAGGATGGTTTAAAAAATTAACGAACGTTTAATATGAATGACATTAAATAGACTTTAAAAAACATTTTAAAACTAATTTATAAAATTTTTATACTAAAATTCTTTAAGGATTCTAAAAAGTTTATGATCTATAATAAATATAATTTTTTAAGTCATTTCTTTTTTTTTTTATTTCTCGGCTGTAGCTTGCCTCCATTCAGCCTAAGTCATTTCTTCTAGAGCAGCTTGAATCTAAAATAGAGTTCAAATAGAGAAAAAATAAGTTTATTAAAATTATATACTATAGGTTTCCAGTTTAGAAAAATGATGTGTAAAAATCTCTTTGAATTTGACCTGTGGCTAAGAATTAGCTTCTGATGCTAGAGGTCGAAGTTTTGCATTCAGTTACAAGAGAAAAAAATTTATTTCAGTTGAATTGCCTTCCAATCAATTGAATTAAATAGGGACGGGGTCTAAATAGCCAAGCATACAAAAAAACTTAAACAAATTAAAAGAAAAAATATGGGAAATGACTTCCCCGAGACTTTCTCGTATATTCTTTTGGAATTAAGTCTGGGTGTGTGTGAGAACACGATTGCTTAAAAACCAAAGCAGCTAGATCCAAGGTCTTTAAATAACAGGTTGGCCAGAAACTAGTAAATAAACAATTTTCAGGTCACAGTTTTTGATTGGTCCACGTCATGAAGCTTCTCCTTGCCTATATTTTTCTATTTGGTAGCATTGTTGACTGCCTATAACCTAGTTCACATTCATTTTGTTTTATTTGCAAATTGTATAGTTTTGGACTGGTATTTATACTGCTTTATTAATAATATGCCGTGTATAAATTTTTATAAATTGTTTGTTTGGAACGATTTTTTACAAAAGGAGGAGCTCCATGACGTCACTCTCTTGAATTGGAAAAAATGTAAACAAACCGAGTTTGACCCCCCCCCCCCTGGCTAGATCGATGAAATTCATTTGTTTATATTCACATGTTTTTTAATGACACCTGTATGATTTTGTTTTGATTTTTCTTTCCAAAATTAACGAAAAATGTCGTTTTCTTCTGTGATTATTTCAAAAACTATTCAGTTTTCGGAAAAATGTCAAAGAATAGAAACTTTTTAAAATAGAGTATTTTATCATAATATAACAAAAAAATTGCAAATTTCGAAATTTCTGAAAAAACTTATTAGGTAAAGTACTACTTCCAAATGACGTATTTACTCCAAAAGTTGATAGAAATCTACAATTTTAGTGTAAGGAGCATATACCAAATTTCATCGATCTAGCTGCTTTGGTTTTTAAGCAATCGTGTTCAAACACACACACGGACCCGCGGCCCACGTGTTGGGAATCGCTGCTCTAGAATTTAATTAGAAAATTTAAAAAAAGCACATCGAAAATCATCAAGTTATTTGTGATACAAATTTAGAGGCCACTTCTACTTGCCCTTAAAATAGAATAATTATTATTTTTTTAATTTCTTTTTTTCATACTTCCCCCATTAATTTTTTTTTTTCACAAAAGTTTAAATTCAGTTGAATTTTTAGAAAAAACAAAAAAAAAAATGTCTCGTTGAATGCTTTACACTGCGTGAGCGGCTTATTTTGTAAATAAACTAAACACACCGGCTAACATGATCAAAATATATGAATGATAAAACAACCTGTAATTATTTATAATAATCGCAAAGGGAAAGAATGAATAAGATTAAAATAATAATTTGTTTTTTATTATACACCAATTTATCTATCATGCATACTGAATAATAATAAAGAACAAAAAAATAAAATTACTTTTTATTTAATTAAATTTACTTAGAACATCTCTAAGAAGTCAGTATTTATATATTTATTATTAACCAGAGAATGGTTTGTTGATGAGCCTTTTATCTTTGTTTTAAGTTCATCTAACTATAAACTGGAAACAGAAAGAGATTTTCATCATTTTGATGAATATGAAAAAAAAAATGACGCAGAGAGAAAAAGAGAGAGAGTGGGAGAGGAAAAAAAAAGAAAGAGAGAATTACAATAGTTTAATTCCAACTCGTTCATTTGATTCTATTCTCCTTTTTATGACTTCATTTAAACTTCTTATCTGAAGCAAATATCTTGTTTGAATAAAAAGGATTCTGCTAGTGGACAGATGCTGGTTGTCATACTTTCATTTCCCACCCCAAACCCATGACCAAAACTTCTTCTCTTATCTTAAAATATGTTTCTTTTCTAATATAAAAAAAAAATATTATCTTTTTGTTTTTCTGGCAAATTAATTTCCTACAAATACAAACGCATCAATCAACAAATAGACCTATTATAATTTTTTCAATTTTAGAAGACTATTCTCTATTGATAAAAAAAAAAATAAAAAAAAAAAAAACTCTATTCAATAAAATGGAACTATTTAAATTGCAATTTAAAGAACCATTAACTCAAACATAACCATTACATTTAATAGAGATAGTAAAATTAAGTTGAAAGCATTAAAAAAGTTTTTTATAATTATATATTAGTTTTTATCAAAATTTACATATTATTTTAAAGTAATTTAATGTTGGAAAATTTAATTTAATTTAAAAGTTGAAATTCTGTCTATATAAAGTATATTCAATAAAGTACTTAAAAAACATTAGGCTTACTATCTATATATATCTATAAAGAGCTAGCCGTTCACTTCCGGTGTATGTAATGTTTACCACTATTTCTTGCTGATTTGGCAGAGTCAGAGGGGAGAGGAAAATTTAAAACTTTAAAATTAAATAGAAATGTCTGGACCCCTAATAGATATATTAAACATTCGAGTATCGTTAAAAGTCTTAAATGGCCAAAGTTGTCGAAAAGACTGTGTGTGTCATAATCTGAGAGTGAATGAGAAAAAAGTGTGAATGTTATTTTTATTAAAAAAAAAAAAAAAAATAATAATAATAATAATAATAATAATAAAGCAAAACTTGATATAAAATACTTGAACCCAAAAGAAAAGATGGAAAATAACTTTACTGAGATCACGTAAATCATGTAAATTGTCGATTTTCATTGATTTGTATATTTTTAGCTCTGATGATGGTCCAAACCATGGGACCGAAACGTTAACCGTGGGCTGATAATCAATAAAGAAAATACACTGGCTGCATTTCCTTCTTTTCTTACCTCTTTCAACATCTGCTCTACAGCCATACATCCCCCCTGTTACATTAACATTTTTTTTTTTTTTTACTTAAAAACTAAACAATTTAACTTGGCAATATGATATATTTTTATAATTAAATTGATTTAATTCTAAATTTAGATTTTGCATATCTTTGCCAATTCTTTGGTTTCGCTCAATTTTCGCTTAGAGGGTGAAATTTTTCACCTCCACCTCCTCTCCCTAAGGGCCAGCAGCTTCTGGGTCAGTTCAATTATACAATAAAATAGCTTGCCTCGACACAAAAGTATGATCTATTGCGCCCCAGGTTGCTTAAACGCAGATACAATTATTTAAGCAGCCAATTTGCATAACGCAGGTTGTGTGTTTCTAATCTACTCTACAGGGCGTACTTTTAAAATTTTTAAAAACAAAAAACGCAAGAGTTCTAGTTTTCTTTTAATAGGCCTAATAATAGCATAAGAGAGATATTTATTTGTTTGTTTGTTTTTTTTAAATCAATTCAAAAATTTTTGTATCGATTTTTAAGGAAAATTTATACTATATGTCTATACAGTATAAATTTTCCTGTTCGTCTGATCTCATATTGTTTAGGAAGTCATTATTTCTTTAAATTGTATATTTAAACAAAGATCATCGGTTTTCCTGTTGAGTACCGTAACAATTCTAAATTCGCCTCAAATGGAATTTATTTTTCTAATAGCTATCTGAAGAATGAAATAAATATAATACCTATGTTATGCTTTTATCTGATCGTGATGTAAAGAAGTATTCACTCCTTTTTTTTTTTATAAATACGATTTCTTAAAAGAAATTAAATCAAGTTAATCTGATATAGCTTGTTCTTATTCTTAATATACGAATCATTAATAGAACATTATTCCTCATAAAAGAAGTACAAGTCGAGTGAATCATGAGCACCCTGTTGCTATTTAAGCAAGTGTGCATGCCAAGGACTTATGTCGTGTGCAAAGATCCCCTCCTCCACCTCCTACCCTTACCAAAAACGGACTCAGGCAATTAGTTTAATAAAGCAACAGGCTTTAATTATATATATAGACTAATATAGTCTAATTGCATTAAATCAAATCGAGAAAAAAATAATAAGTATACAGATTAGAAATTTTTTAGTCATAAAAGTTAGAAAATATTTTTAAGTGTGTAATATTTTAGTATGATTTATAAAAGAGTTCCATGAATGATTAATTTAAAAAGGCTTTTACATTCTTAAATTATGAAATAATAAGAGGAAAAATTTAGAGTTGGCAGTCATGCGTGGAAGGGCTCTTAAAATACAATTTTTCTATTATCTTAAATCTAACATTTCATTTCATTTTACTAACCTTGTTAGTTATGTTTGCTCTGAAAGATTAACAGAGCCTGCTTAAATAAGGATAATCAAGAAAAATTGTCTTGATTCTGAGAAACAGAATATTTAAGATTTTATAAAATGGAGATCTTTAATTTATAGGTCAATAATTCCCATCTTATTTCTAATATTTTATGTTCAATATTTGAAGAAAAAAACTTAGCACCTTATTGTCTTACGGTTTTAGGGTCATATGCTTTCTAATCAATATCAGTCTCTAAATTCACATATTGGTTTGATTAAATTCTTTTTATTACTTTCTTTCTTTTTAGCTCTAGAAAGGAAGTTTTAGCCCTAAACACCCTTTTATAGAATAATAAAATCAAATATAATATAAAATATTATTATTATGGGAGTTTTTAATTATAGACCACATTTTGTATTAATTGTTTATTAAAAATATAAATATTATTATTATTCTGCAGCCGTTATCAAGTACTGTGTGTGCACTTACTCCGACACAAGTGAACTAACCGACCCGACCTTTAAAATATTTTTAATAAAAAAAGATTTTTTTCCTTGATTATTTTAAGGAATGAAATTAAATAAGAAGAGAATAATCCAAAGAATGTATTTATATCAAGTTTAATTTTTAATTTAATTAAATAAACGAGTTAATTTTATAAATAGATAATTAAAGAGGAAAATTCTCTTTCAAAATAAAAATTTAATTAATAAAACAACAAAAACCATTATAGGCCCTATATATTTTTCTTTTTATTTAATTGTTTTATGCTAAATGAAAATAAGAAGAATTAAGTGGGTAGAAATATATTAGGCTTATCTCAGGATTGTATTGAAATACATTCGGTTTTTGGCTTTAATGGAATTTAATTAAAAAGTTCTACTAAATGGCTTCAAAAGACAGGAAAACAAGTGGCGGGGGGGGGGGGAGAATCGGTGCCTCGGATTTAAAGAATAAATGGGGAACGAGCGGCAAATTCAATCAAAGATGCTATTATATGAACCTCTTTTATTTAATTGTATTTAAAAAGCTTTAATTTAATTAAATTTATTTATTTAAAGGTATGATTGAATTGTTAACAAATTTGGAGAGAATAACTTTTTGATTAGTTAATAATAAAAGTATTAATTTATTTATTTGAAAAGATATGGAAATATTGATTTCCTTTGGTTGTTTTATTATATTTAGATGAAAAATGACCCTCCGCCTATGATACTAGGGTATATTCCACACTTTTCTAGTTTAATTAATTAAAAACATAGAATTGGAGTAGTTTTAAATAGGAAATAAAGAAACCTCTAAAACTCCAGTCAGCCAATTTAGTAGGCCTATATATATATGATATAAAATTTTCAAGCGTTTTTTTTTTATGTTACCCTCTCGGCCATTTAGGGGTGTATATTTATTTTAAATTATGTTATACCGATAGATATCGGGAAGCGTTCAACACGCTGACCATACACCCTCTTTCCCAAAAAATAATAATATATAGGCGAGAAATATTGTGTTGAAGTTTATACGTTATTTAAAGTTAGTATTCTTTAAAAAATTTTTATTTTTTTCTGGGAGGGGGCGAGGGTAAGAGTTCAATACATTTTCTGACTACGGTTCTGTTTTATAATATTAATAATGAGTAACTATTAACGAAGAGGCCTTAATTGTCCATAAAACACAATTTGATACTTCTAACAGAGGAACTGAACTAAGTTGGTACACTTTGTTACGTTAGGAGTGCCTTAGGGGCATTTTTATTTGACCCTCCGAAATTTGTGGCTACCACCTTAATACTTGGGTTTAGAAATTTAGAAATTATTATTTTTTTTTTTTTTAACTTTTTCATCTTAAAAAAATCTCATTAGACCCTGGAAAAGATTAATCCAACTCTGTAAATTCCCTCCTGACCGTTTCCTTCTTTTAAAGTTTGTAATTTAATTTGCAAGTTCAACCGTGCGAACAATTCGGCATCAGTGCGAAAAGAAAAAGAACGATAGACGAAATTTTAAAATCACTTCTTTTTTTTTTTTTTTTTTAATTTACATAGTCTGTCACAAGAAATTTATTTGCATCTTTAAATTTATATCCTAAAATGTTAAAATAAAGTGGCCCAATATTTCTAATTAAAAGTCAATAGCAAAATATGAAATTAATCTGTTTAGTTAATTCTTGAATGCCAATAAGCCTTTAAGATCGAGGATATCAACATAGAAATGATGTAACTTTTACATCATGAATTCAAATGTACCGTACTGTCGGAAACTAATATGTGTCGACACAAATAAATCTGGTGTGATAAGCACAGAACACAACTTACGATATCCGAAGGTAAGAGAAAGTTGTGTGCTGTGCGACCAGCGACACTAAATTTTTTCACATTTATTCAAATTATATTATTAATAATGTAAATGTTGTCAGATGCTGAAAAAAAATTAAAATTTGTTACTTATATTATTACTATGCACTTAAATATTCTCAAAACCTTTTAAGCATCACTTGAACAACTAGATGCAATGGAGAAAAACAAATTTTTTTTTTAGTTCTCATAATACTCATACTCTTATATTATAAGAGTTGATAAACTTTAGAAAAAATTATTTTGTTTAAATTGTCTGGTTTGTTAGTACAATAAATACTATATTTAATTAATAAAAATTAAGGTGTTTATATATTATTTGTATATCGTATTTACCTTGTTCCTTCCAAACTATAATGTAGTTTGTGTCAAGTCTCTAGCCCAGAAATTAATTTACTATTCCAGTTGGTTTGCCTGGGTGGAAGAGCAAGTGGCGAGGGTGGATGGTACAGGGGGTGCAATTGTGTAAACCCACTGTCTCCATTCCTTGCTTGGCCACTCAATAAACTTTACAGACACAAACACAGAAGATACACCCCTGTATATGTATATAGTTACATATATATACATATACTCGAGTCTAGTTTGGAATTAATAGTCAAGTATATTATTCCAACAATGCTAAAAGTCGAGTAATTGTAGCTAAACTTGGTTGCCAGGTTCAACTATGTTAAAGGAATACTCCAAGCTTTAAGTTACTTTCTCTTCATCACATTTTCTCTTAGAATTTATTCAGATAAGTTTTTTTTGTTTACTAAAAACATTAAAAAAAATTAAGATACCTCACACTTTTACATTTTAATAAATAAATAAAAAGGGCACCTGTCTCTTTTAAAAGGGGTCTGATTTTGCATATAATGCACTTTTTGGCTCAATTGTTATTGCACTTATTTTCTTTATTTTTGGTTGGAAACTTCCTTGTCTATATAAGACAATGTAATGTGAATGTAATTTAAAAAAAAAATAATTACTTTTTATAGTAACTGTTCTTAAAGTTCATAATGTAAATAAAATTCAATTATTTTTTAAAGTATTCTTCCAAAATATATGATCTCATTTTGATCTCGAAATTGTTTGAAGCACACTTGTATTTGCACTTCTTGTACTTTATAGGAAAGAATAGAAAAAATAAGATTTAAACTTTCGACCGTTGGTTCTCGTTGAAACATTTTGTAAATTAAAATTAAATATACAAATTAAACACTAGGTTATTTGTTTCAAAGGTTTTATTAATTAAAAATCAACACTTGATACGTATTTCGACAATTTCTTGTCATCATCAGAAGTGATTACATTCTAATACGTGAAAGTAGATACAGCATATACTATAGTATATATATATATATATATATATATATATATATATATAGTATCAATCAATATAGTATAATAATAATAATAAACTTTATTTGTTTTTAACCTATGGTTATACAAATGAGTGAGTTTTTTTGTAATCAATATATTTTATATATATTATATATATATATATAGTATATGCTGTATCTACTTTCATGTATTAGAATGTAATCACTTCTGATGATGACAAGAAATTGTCGAAATACGTATCAAGCGTTAATTTTTAATTAATAAAACCTTTGAAACAAATAACCTAGTGTTTAATTTGTATATTTAATTTTAATTTATAGAAAAAATAGTTGCCACGGTAACAAAATATAAATATTTTTCATTTGCATACGGCTGGTATATTGGCACGTGCAAACAGTCGCGTCTACATCGTATTTATTTCAATTAAATTGGTTACCAATCAAAAGAAAAAATAGGGTCTGAGTTTAAATGGCCTCAGATGCCGAAAAAGACCTTAAACAAATTAAAAAAAAATTTTACATCTTGAATTCAAATATACTTTACTGTCTGGATCTAAATAAATTTTATATGTCGACACAAAAAATCTGGTGTGACAAGCACAGATTACAGCTTTCAATTACAGAACGGCTAATCACACCAAATTTTTTTTTTTTTTTTTTTTCAAAAAAATAATACTGGTCAATCCGGAACTTTTTTTTTTATTAGAATCCGGAACTTAATATGAAATAATTTATGCATTATTTTCTTTTTAATTAATAATTTTTAAATTTTTTTTTACATTAAAAATAAAAAATGAAATGAATGAAAGTAATATAATGGCTGTCATTTTAACCAGAATGAAAAGAAAGTTTAAATATTTCATTACCATCAGATGGAAACTCTGCCAATAAAAACAAACAATTAAACATTTTAATTTGAGCTAGATCAAATTATACTCTGCTTGTTTTCTAAACTATCTCCCATTTCATGAATTTACTAAGCAATTCCAATCAAAAGTTGGATTCGATTGTGAATAGCCCTTTCACGCCAATGTTTTTAATTAAAAAATATTTAAATAAAATTTCAATATTCTCACTGTTGCACCATTATTCATTTATTTCTATCCACCATTCTCTTTCCCCCTCTCTCTTTCTCTCCCACCCTTTTTGCTTTTATAAAAAAAAAAAAAAAAAAATGGAAAATATGTTTTACTCCATAGAGGTAATTTTTAAGTCTAGAGGAATTTAGTAACCCGCCGGATGTTGGCTGGTGCTTAATAAGCAAATTTATTTTCTCGTTTCTTTCTCAACCAAAAGAGAGTGAATTTATGGACAAGATTTTTTTTCTCTCTCTTTTTTTTTTTTTCTTCCCCCTCATTTTTAATATTTTGTTTTAGTTAAGTTATTGAAGGAAAGAAGTATAATGCCATTTATAACGTATTAAATAAAACTTTAATTAAATTTTAACCATTTTTATTAAATGTGAGATTTATAAATGAAAGGAGTTGCATTAAACCAA
The DNA here is from genome assembly GCA_023213315.1 of Euborellia annulipes. Taxonomy (NCBI): domain Eukaryota; kingdom Metazoa; phylum Arthropoda; class Insecta; order Dermaptera; family Anisolabididae; genus Euborellia; species Euborellia annulipes. Next base: position 95,043 of record JAKCPI010016039.1, read on the forward strand.
GAGCCAAGAATATGTTAAAAAAAACGACAATATCTATTAAAAAAAAATAAAATAAAAAAAAAGATTTAAAAAAATGCTTTTATTTAAATTGAACTAAAAAGAGAGAAATAAGAAAGAAATAATTTAATTGTTCTTGTTAACAATTTTTTTAATATTTATGACTTAAAATAAAAGCGTGGGGCGCTTCGGAAGTGATTCCGAGGCTCGCGCCCCACGCTTTTATTTTAAGTCATAAATATTAAAAAATGTTAACAAGAACAATTAAATTATTTCTTTCTTATTTCTCTCTTTTTAGTTCAATTTAAATAAAAGCATTTTTTTTAAATCTTTTTTTTATTTTATTTTTATTTTAAGCTTTTTAGTCTTTTTAGTCTTATCAAAAATCATCAATATGATAAAGTACCACATTAGTTTGGCCTGTATTGATTTGGTTCAATTGAAAAATTATTCATTATGATAAAAAAATGACTCGTAAATATCAAAATTCAAAACTATAGTTAATAGGGCCTTATTTGCGTGAGGCTTCAAATAAAGTACCACATTAGTTTGGTCTATTTTGATCAAAACCACCATATAGTGGCGTCATCAAAAATGACTCTTAAGTATTACATTTCACACCTCTAGCCCATCGGGAAGTCTTTTGAAATTACATTAATTCACGAAGGGTTTCAAATAAAGTACCACATTAGTTTGGTCTATTTTGATCAAAACCACCATATAGTGGCGTCATCAAAAATGAGTCTTAAGTATTACATTTCACACCTCTAGCCCATCGGGAAGTCTTTTGAAATTACATTAATACACGAAGGGTTTCAAATAAAGTACCACATTAGTTTGGTCTATTTTGATCAAAACCACCATATAGTGGCGTCATCAAAAATGAGTCTTAAGTATTACATTTCACACCTCTAGCCCATCGGGAAGTCTTTTGAAATTACATTAATTCACGAAGGGTTTCAAATAAAGTACCACATTAGTTTGGTCCATTTTGGTAAAACCAAACTCACAATTTGTGTCATCAAAAATGACTTTTAAATATCAAATTTCACACCTCTAGCTCATCGGGAAGTGTCCTTAACAAAGCCATAAACTTGATGACCTTGAAAGAGTAAGTTAAATAAAAGCATTTAATTAAAAAAATAAAATAAAAAAAGATTTAAAAAAAAATGCCTTTATTTAAATTGAACTAAAAAAGAGAAATAAGAAAGAAATAATTTAATTGTTCTTGTTAACATTTTTTAATATTTATGACTTAAAATAAAAGCGTGGGGCGCTTCGAAGTGATTCCGAGGCTCGCGCCCCACGCTTTTATTTTAAGTCATAAATATTAAAAAATGTTAAGAACAATTAAATTATTTCTTTCTTATTTCTCTCTTCTTAGTTCAATTTAAATAAAAGCATTTTTTTTTAAATCTTTTTTTTTATTTTATTTTTATTTTAAGCTTTTTAGTCTTTTAGTCTTATCAAAAATCATCAATATGATAAAGTACCACATTAGTTTGGCCTGTATTGATTTGGTTCAATTGAAAAATTATTCATTATGATAAAAAAATGACTCGTAAATATCAAAATTCAAAACTATAGTTAATAGGGCCTTATTTGCGTGAGGCTTCAAATAAAGTACCACATTAGTTTGGTCTATTTTGATCAAAACCACCATATAGTGGCGTCATCAAAAATGACTCTTAAGTATTACATTTCACACCTCTAGCCCATCGGGAAGTCTTTTTGAAATTACATTAATTCACGAAGGGTTTCAAATAAAGTACCACATTAGTTTGGTCTATTTTGATCAAAACCACCATATAGTGGCGTCATCAAAAATGAGTCTTAAGTATTACATTTCACACCTCTAGCCCATCGGGAAGTCTTTTGAAATTACATTAATACACGAAGGGTTTCAAATAAAGTACCACATTAGTTTGGTCTATTTTGATCAAAACCACCATATAGTGGCGTCATCAAAAATGAGTCTTAAGTATTACATTTCACACCTCTAGCCCATCGGGAAGTCTTTTGAAATTACATTAATTCACGAAGGGTTTCAAATAAAGTACCACATTAGTTTGGTCCATTTTGGTAAAACCAAACTCACAATTTGTGTCATCAAAAATGACTTTTAAATATCAAATTTCACACCTCTAGCTCATCGGGAAGTGTCCTTAACAAAGCCATAAACTTGATGACCTTGAAAGAGTAAGTTAAATAAAAGCATTTAATTAAAAAAAATAAAATAAAAAAAAAGATTTTTAAAAAAATGCTTTTTATTTAAATTGAACTATAAAGAGAGAAATAAGAAAGAAATAATTTAATTGTTCTTGTTAAAATTTTTTAATATTTATGACTTAAAATAAAAGCGTGGGGCGCTTCGAAGTGATTCTGAGGCTCGCGCCCCACGCTTTTATTTTTAAGTCATAAATATTAAAAAATTTTAACAAGAACAATTAAATTATTTCTTTCTTATTTCTCTCTTTTTAGTTCAATTTAAATAAAAGCATTTTTTTAAAAATCTTTTTTTTTATTTTATTTTTATTTTAAGCTTTTTAGTCTTTTAGTCTTATCAAAAATCATCAATATGATAAAGTACCACATTAGTTTGGCCTGTATTGATTTGGTTCAATTGAAAAATTATCCATTATCATAAAAAAATGACTCGTAAATATCAAAATTCAAAACTATAGTTAATAGGGCCTTATATGCGTGAGGCTTCAAATAAAGTACCACATTAGTTTGGTCTATTTTGATCAAAACCACCATATAATGGCGTCATCAAAAATGACTCTTAAGTATTACATTTCACACCTCTAGCCCATCGGGAAGTCTTTTGAAATTACATTAATTCGCGAAGGGTTTCAAATAAAGTACCACATTAGTTTGGTCTATTTTGATCAAAACCACCATATAGTGGCGTCATCAAAAATGACTCTTAAGTATTACATTTCACACCTCTAGCCCATCGGGAAGTCTTTTGAAATTACATTAATTCGCGAAGGGTTTCAAATAAAGTACCACATTAGTTTGGTCTATTTTGATCAAAACCACCATATAGTGGCGTCATCAAAAATGACTCTTAAGTATTACATTTCACACCTCTAGCCCATCGGGAAGTCTTTTGAAATTACATTAATTCGCGAAGGGTTTCAAATAAAGTACCACATTAATTTGGTCCATTTTGGTAAAACCAAACTCACAATTTGCGTCATCAAAAATGACTCTTAAATATCAAATTTCACACCTCTAGCTCATCGGGAAGTGTCCTTAACAAAGCCATAAAGTTGGTGACCTTGAAAGAGTAAGTTAAATAAAAGCATTTAATTAATTAATAATTAATTAATTAATTAAAAAAAACGGATCTTTTCCGCTTTATTACACTGTATTTATTTAAACAAAAACAACGTTTCGATTTCATTTTGGGTTTATCATCAGGCCTGTTGTTCATTCATTAACGTTAATAGTGTTTCATAAGATGCTACAACTTAGAGAAAAATCGGGAAATATGCAATTGACCTGAAAAACTCTATTCTTAAAAGTGGACTGTACAAATACCATAATATTAATAAGCCTATTATATGTAAAAAGAGAATGGTATATTCTCCATTTAGGAACGTAACCAAATTTCACCTACTTCCTACTTTTTTTTATAAATAACTTTTTTCTTAGTTCAGTAAGCCATTTTCCAGAATCAGAAAAACATATTTTGTATTTTCCATTATGTTATAAAATTCATAAACCTATCTCAAAATACAGTTGCCTACAATCAATTTATTATATTCAGAGAAAAAAATCTTATTTATTAACCAAATTCTAGAAATCCATATTTTATGCGAATTAAAAAAAAGTAAAAGTAAGGAAGATGGATAATTCGAGAAAGTATTTTTTTTTTAAATTATATTCATTATTTTGAATATAATATGTATAGTGTATGTATGTTCTATATTTTGCTTATTTAATTTATCCATATTTTATATTATTAAATTCAATTCCCAAATTACATGAAATAGCTTTTATTTAATCCATTTAATTATAGGATTATTTCAAAAAATATAAATGAAATGTGTTAAATGATTAATATTATATTGGTTTACATTGGATTATATCCAATAAATAAAATAATTATGTGATTGAATTATTGGATGATTATGTGTTTGGATATATGTGTTTTAGGGTCAGGTGATGCAGCTGAAACAGAAGCAAGGTGTACTAATGAGTCAGAGAAATTTGGTACTCTCGAAAGTATCAAGACATCAGGCAGGCAACTACACCTGTATTGCCAGTAATATTGAAGGAGACGGCGAGAGCAATACTGTAGAACTTCGTGTTATGTGTGAGTTTCTTTGTTTAAAGATCTATTATATGTATAAATTAGTTTTGGGTTTAAAATAATTTTGTAAAAATATATTACAATACAATTACAATAAGTAAGATCTTATAATTCTGATATCAGTATTCGATTTTTTTTTGTTTTTTTGAAATATCAAAACCGCATCTCTGCATTTACTAGCTAAAAAGATGTCAGTATACCGCTTGCCGAGAATTATAGTAGTAAAAGTCCGAAATTCGACAATTTGAGGCTATTTGGATACCAAATGGATTAAATAAAAATGCTTGCTTTATTTTCCTTTCTATATCTTCAAATTTCTTTCTTTTTTAGACAGTACTAGCCAATATCTAAAATTTCTTTTATAATAGCTTACATATACATGTATATTTTTTAACAGAGATAAATATGATTACACTTTTTAATATTGTTAGTTAAAATTTTATTTAAAATGGCTTCTACTTTTTAATCGATAAACGTTATAGATTCAATTTGAATAATTAATGAAAATACCACAGTATAGGCAGATTCATAATATTCCACAACAAAACAAATAAGCCAATCTAAATTCAGTGTTCATTCAACTTTTTAGAGGTTAATTATATAAAACTCGATTACCGATTAAAATACAAACATAAAATCGAGCATCTCTCCGTTATATTATAAATTAGGTACAGAGCATTTTTTTTTAGAATCACCTGTTTTAATGTATTTATTTTTGTTTTTATTAATTTATTTTATTTTAAATATTGAATTTTTATTTTCCTATTTTATCCATTGAAAGTGAATTTCGCTTTTTAATATCTTTTTTTTTTAATTATTTAATATTTTTAATTTTACATGTTTTAAAAATAATTTTATTTTTAGATTCTTTTTTAATTTATTCATATTTTAGGTATTTTTCCAGTTGAAACAATATTTTTTTTATTTAAAGTAATCAGAAAATTGTTTAATTATTTATTTTTAAACTTACATTTAATATTGGGGTTAAGATAAAAATGTTTTTGTTTCATCAAATTATTCGTTTAGGTCTATTTGACTTTTCTGGATCCTTTTATTAAGAAAATATTAAATTGGCGAACTCACTCTATTCTTAAAAATTGAAAAAATAGTCACTCACTTGAGCCGAAACCATGCTTAACTGAAATGATTAGATATTACATCGTAATTATTCTTTATCTAATTGTCTAAGTACCAAAACCATTTTAAAAACAAAAATTAAAAACAATTACCAAACGTTTCATATAATAAATATTTCATCGTATAAAATAGGCCAATATCATATATTTATAACCTCTGAATTTTGTCAGCAGACTCCATTTTGGAGCGGCTTTCAAGGTGATTAATTTGGAATGTTGAAAATTTCATCATTCGCTCTGAAGTTCTCGTCTCTCATCCGCTAAAAGCAATTGCTTTTACAAATTACAAACTTCATAAATAATTCAATCAAATTAATTGTTTAATTTTTTTACTTTGAGATTTTTTTTCTTATTTTCTTTGCTTATTTCATTTTCCAACGACAAAATTTCAAACAAGCGCATGATTTGTATTCTTATCTGGTCAGAAAGTCGGCCTTCTTTTTGGCGAAATTGAATTTTGCCTTCCTCCTTCCATTTTTTTTTTTTTTTTTTTTTTTTGTTATTTCTTATTCACTTTTTTTGTTTTCTTTTATACATCAGCCATTCATGTGATATGATTGACTTTCAAACTAAATTTCTTTAGAACTACACTCTCCACACAAAAAAAGGTTATTTTTATATAAATAAGATCTTAGTGTGAAAGATATCTTTTTGTATCCTATATTTATATCAAAAGATACAAAATTACTTTTTTTTAATTCCTTTAAATTCTCAGGATTGTTTTTCTTTTTCTTGAAATTCACAACAAGATACTTAAAACTCAGCCATTTTACGACGAAGCTCTTGGATAAAACTGCTCGATAGCGATTTTAACTTGCTATAAATTATTCTACTTCACTTTATTTAAATACTGATATTATCTGAGACGAAAAGAATTAAGATTTTACGCAAGTAAACACAAAATTCCCCTTGAATAGTTTTAATTACAAGATAATATTTAAAATAATTATTAGCATTTAATTTTCAAAAAATATACGTATATTAAACGTTGATTTATTCTCTCTTTAGTGAAATTTCTTAAATACACAGACCTAACTCAAAGAAAAAAGCAAATAAAGGGTTTAATTATATGAAATAAATTTCAAAGGTTAAAATTAACATCTATTATTCATATTAACCTTTTCTTAATCAGAGGGAATTCTCCATCTCTCAAAATTTTCAACGAATTATATTTTATTAATGAATCTTTAATTGATTTTTATTCCTCTGCATTTTAGATTTTAATATAATATTTATATTCACTCTTTGGTAATCTCTGTTGAGAAAATTTTACTACATCCATTTTAAAAAAATGAAATTTTTATTGTATAAAACTAATACTTTGTTAGTTTATCAAGGTATAAACTTATGGAAATTCTGATGTAATAAATCATTTAATTTACTTCAAAATGAATATTAAAATAATAAATGGATCATCGAACTTCTAGTTGTTGTTATTCTTTTTAGAATCTATCTTTTTGTTTAAAGTAACTAAGTGATTTTTTTATGACAATAAATTAATCATATTTCTTAATTAATATATAAAACGGTCTATGAAGAAATTTCTATGAAACTTAAATAAAATCCCTCGAGAGGGATTGAATTGAGCTCTTGGTTTCTTCCCTTCATATGTATGACGCCTTTACCATCTCGACTACTTACTTTGTTATGAATATAATACTTTTTAAGCTACTTAAATTTGATTCATTTCTTTTTACTTATTAAACTAATTTATGTATTTGATATCACAAACTGGATATATTAATATTTAAGCACGAAAATATATGAAAAACGATTGAAAATTCATATTTTGTTTAGAGTGTACAGGGACTAATAGATCTTCAATCTACATAAGATTTCATATTTTTTATTAGAGAAATGAATTCTGTTGTATTAATATGACATATTTTCTTCTTACAGATAAGCCAATTTGTCGAACAGATCAAAAACGAGTATATGGAGTAGCGCGGAATGAAGAAGCTCAAATTAGTTGCGAAGTAGATGCCTTCCCACCAGCAGATACTTTTCGTTGGATTTTCAATAATAGTGCTGAGAGTTTAGATGTGCCCAGAGCTCGGTACCAAATTGCACCTGCAGTGGGTTCGAGGTCATCTTCTTTATTACAGTACACACCTCTAGTTGAAATGGACTATGGGACGGTACTCTGTTGGGCAAGCAATATGGCTGGTCAGCAGAGTGAGCCCTGTCTCTTCCATATCATCAGCGCAGGTGAGTTTTCCATAAAAATTTTATTTAAATAATCATCTTTATGATAAACATAAAATTTCAAACCATGAATGAACAAGTTTCATTAACAGAAATTAACTAAAGATTATTTTTTAAGTTATTAAATATTTTTATCTGTGATTTTTTAGGTCACCCAGATGCCCCGACCAATTGTACTCTAGTGAATCAGACAACAGAATCCCTCGAAGTGGAATGTGTAGAGAGTTTTGATGGTGGACAACAACAGCATTTTCTTTTAGAAGTTGTTGATGCTCAAACTGGACAATTACAAGCGAACGTTAGCAGTAAATTTCCGGCCTTTCGTGTCACAGGATTAGACGCTGGAAGAGCGCTACGAATGCAAGTTTATGCGGCAAACATAAAGGGAAGAAGTGAAGCTGTTCTTCTTGAAGGTTTCACACTTGAAATTGCCGAAAAACAAACAGGTAAGTCATTCTACAATCATTTAAATTTTAATCTAATCCTAAGACAGACGTATGCCATGAAATTAATACATTTCAAATATAACTATTAATAACATATTCTTGCCATATCCCCCATCCAAAGTCTAAAATACCTTTCCCTCACAACTTCACTTAAATAATTTCTTATCAAATAATTTACTTGGTAAAGTGCATTCTTCTTTCTCCATTGTAATGTATATTCTCATTTTGCCATTGAAATCTTATGAAGACCACTTTAATCTTGTACTTCATAGGAAAGATAGGAGAAATGATTGCCATGGTAACAAAATATAAATATTTTCCCATGTTTATAAATTTTACATCTTGAATTCATATGTACCATACTGTCGGAAACTAAATATTTGTCGACACAAAAAATTTGGTGTGACAAGCACATAACACGACTTTCTCTTACTGAAGGTAAGAGAAAGTAATGTGCTGTGCAACCAGTCATACCAGATATTTATATTTCATTTTTAAATATAATATATAAAATTAGTAAGTGATCAAAAAATACCTATATTATATAATAATATTTAATTCTTTCTCTGAATCAGTAAAAAATAAATCCATATTAATTGCATTTATTTATATAATTAAATATAGGTATTTATTAAAACTGCCTTTCATACTTTTTATATTTAAAATATTATTAATGAAATTCCAAGCTTAACATTATGTGCCGCCATTTTAAATCAATATTTTGTTTAAAAATGAAATATTGAATTTTAAATACACATTGGCCGATAATACGAACATGAAAATTTATTTTAATTAAAAAATAATCGGGTCTTGGCGAATGAAAATCAGCTTCTTTTTTGATCCATTAACATCGATTTATTTGAATATTGAGAAAAAAATATATCCATCCTCAATACACAGAAAGGTCATATACGTAGGCCTATATAGTAGGCTATATAAAATTCATGTATTTTTTTGTTGTTTGTTGAAATTATTGGCAATATAAAAAATATATCTTTTTAATTTCAAATTTCAAAAGGCTCGTGTCATTTGGTTTGCTTAATATTATCAATATTACTTGTTGGCGAAAATTTAATTTTAGTTTTCGACTTGCATTCTATGAATATTAATTAAAATTTTTAACAATTTCAACAAATTGAATTCTTAGATATTAATTATATAAATGAAATCAATTTTTGTATTTTTTAAGAAAGCAGAGAGACGAAATAAACAATATAGATTTCTCTGCTTGGCCTGGATGGATGGTTGCCGGGGATCCATCATACATACATGCATCTTTCTTCCCTAGGGAATTTCTCCACGGTTGGATAGAGCCCGAGGGATGTTTGTGTAACCAAATAGTGGCTCATATTCAAATAACACACAAAACACAACGGTTGCCTGCGACTCCGAAATGATTAATTGAGGGAAATTGATGTTGTTTCTATTTGCATATTGTGACTTCTTCATTGCATCAAAAATGATTTGTTGTTCCATTTAAAAATAGGAATAAATAAAGTAGCATCTTTATGCAGCAATTTATCAAAACAGAATATAACTGTAATAAATTGTGCGGTTGGATATTATCAAAAATTTAAAACATTCTCCGCGATGATAACGATGATAAATATATAATAATTGGCTATGATTAAATAAAAGTGAGTTTATTAAAGAAAAGTTCTCATCATCTAGGACCTATTTTCTTTTGTGTCAGGCACTCAAAAGAAAACCTCTATCCTTTATCTAACAAAGCTGTGAGTGTTATTTATTGCCAAGGCCAATCATCCCATGGCCTCCGGGAATCGAACCCATGATCTCCAGCCTTTCCGGAGCATAGCGTCCATTGCACCAGCCCACGGACCCTCGACCTACATCATTAAAACTCACTTCCCTTATATGCAGTTAACCGTGCAAGTTACTAACAAAGACAAAAAACAAAAGAAAAAATTTTCACTTGTCCTCCGCTTTTTGAATACTAATATCTGATTCAAATATATAAATCTGGAAAATATTTATCTCAGAGGCAGAGATTCATTTTCATGATCTTTTTACTTTAAATTCTATTTTAGTTTAAAATAAATAATAGCAGAACGGCTAAGCAAATTTTTCCAGTTAAAAAATAATTATTTTCGATCAATAAAAATTTATTAATTCAAATTTATTTTTCGTTAAATTGCTGTAGCCAGAGAAAATTAAAATATAAAAAAAAAGAATAATGGAAAAAATCATTGACTTTAAAGAAACATTCAGTCCAACTTGCTCAGTAAAAGCCACTTTTGATCTAAAATTCACTTTAATTTATTATCATTTTATTATCCAAAACTCCTTTGATGTCTTTTTCTTTCCTTTTTCAGCATTTTAAATCTTGGCCTTTGAATGAGTTATCTAAGATAGCAATGAAATATTTTAAAATCCTTTATATTAGAATTTTTTTTTTTTTTTTTTTTTTTACAATATTTGACGGCCGCAGGCCATTTAGAAATCTATTGTTATATCGCCTGCTGAGAATCATAGGGGAGAAAGTCCCAAAATTCAATTTTTGAGTTAGTTAATAGTTGCCCGGCTGTTTATAAAACTTTCAAACGCCTTTTCTCGAATTGTTGAATTTCGGACTTTCGCCATGATTCTCAGCAGGCGATATAAACTATATCAGTGATCCCCAACCGGTGTGCCGCGGCACCCAAGGGTGCCGCATGATTGACTAAAGGGTGCTGCGAGATATAGAGATAAATCAAAAAAATCTGGAGTAACTGGCGCACAGCACACAACTTTCTCTTACCCTTCGGTAAGAGAAAGTTGTGCACCGTGTTAGTCACATCAGATAAGAATTAGAAAAAAATTTTTAAAATGCGTAAAAGGTTCCAAAGGGGATCGACTCCCTTTTGAATCGAAATTAACATGCAAATCCCCATAGGAATTTAACATTCGCTCTATGGAAGGAAGAGCCGGAAAGTGAATTTGAAACGAGTAGAAAGAGAAGATAATGAGTGCAAGTGAGATAGAAATAGTCACTTGAAGAAGCTGGTTTCTGCCCTAGGCAACAAACAATGAGTGACGTCATCCATTTTTCTCGGAAACAATTAAAGACAGAATAAAATAAAATAAAAAGATTTAAATTATGTTACCATGGCAACCATTTATCCTATCTTTCCTATGAAGAACAAGAGTAAAGTGGTCTTCAGAAGTTTTCAACGACAAAATGAGAATATACATTTTAAAGAGAATCTAACAAATAGTTGATTTATGAATTTAAAAAAATCGTTGGAGCGAACTTTGAGAAAATTGAAAATAAAAACTATAAAAAATGTACATCCGTTTAATGTTATTTACAAGGGTGCAGTGAACTTCAAAAGGTCTTAAATATTTATTTATTTTTAGGCCATTGGCTTAGAATTTTGACTAACAATATTTTCTCTTTAAAGCAACTTTCTACTCTAATATTCAATATATTTTTACTTTCTGTTCCCCTATATTTTAAAAATATTATTATTTGATATTTTAGAAAACTTCCCCTAGCATTTCTCTCCTTTCTGGGCTCTGAAGACGGCTGCAGAATAAATTGGATGTTTTTTGCTTACTTGGAGTTAGGTAAACCAAAATGACTTGCTCATTAATCGATTCATATGCGCTGTTATTAAATTGAGTAAGCATGCTTTGTGGGATCTAGAGAAAAGCTTTTAGAGCTTTGGCTATGAAAGTGAGGAAGGCAGTTCAGAATCCTTCATAATAGGGAATTTTTTTGGGTGATAATTTGGGTGAGGAATCTTTTTATTTAACAATAACTGAGAAAGCTTAATTCTCTTCTTAACTTTAATCTGATTACTTTAATTTAATCAGGTATCTTCATTTACATGTAAGTCATTTAGGGTGAAGTCATGTTTAAAATTAATTATTCCTACTCAACTGAAGTGTTATGAATCCTTTCACCTTATCATTTTATTCGGCTTCAAAAATTAATCCCATCTTTTCCATTTCGTCGTTGTTTTCTTGCTTGGGTCCGAAACACAAACACAAGTCGTTGTTTAAGAATGCAAACTGCAGCCTTTCGAGACACCAATGATAGAAGTTTGAATTAGTAATTAGAGCAGGGATTGCAGCCATTAAACTCGAGCCTCTTCTTTTCTTTCCTTCCCTCCTTAACTTGTTAAACTATTTATCCTTGCCCGGGTGTCTCTGATGATTGTCTCGAAAGTCACCTCTTTTCCTTGCCAGTTCATCTTCTTTAGTCTTTTCTAATTAGGAACCGGAATCCTTAACGGATATCAAGCACATTAAGCATATAAGGTTTCATTATAGAAACGCTCTAAATTAGCTATAATTTTTATTCAATATTATCAGAAGGTGAATATTCTATACTTTTTATAGGGAAATCTTATTTTTACTATATACTTATGTTTATTAATGTGGTTGAGATAATAACGTGAAACAAGAGGTAAAACTTACTTATTTAATTTACTTATTGTTAGATAAACATATCTGTATCACCCAAAAGAGAGAGCAATTGCCTTTAAGCTATGCAACCAATACACAGATGCATGTTATTTGCCTATAAAGACAAAACTTTTCAAATGCTCTAATTAATTAATTAATCTTGACAAAAAACATTTAAAATAAATAAATTAAGGTTGTTTGGATAGTACATCGTAAGTCATAGTAGAATTTAAATTATTTTTTAAATAAAATTAAAAATTTTTGAATAAAAAATTTTTTTTTTATAATTTTGTCCTGACTTATTTTATTTTTTATTTTTATTTTATAATTAATTTAATAAAAAAAAAAAATAAAAAAATTTTTTTTTTGTTTTTTTTTATATAAAAAAAAATTTAACATCTATTTTTTAATTTTAAAAAAAAATTTTATTTTTTTAAATTAAAGAGTTTTTTTTTTTAATTTTGGTTTTTTGTTCAAATTTTAAATTTTAAAATATAAAAAAAAAATAATTTTAAAAAAAAAAAAAATTAACATGTATCTAATCGCATCTCTAAGTTCTCGAAGAAGGGCAGAACTCTAACAAACGGATACTTTTGACTAATACAGTCGATATCAAAATTTCAAGTGTTAACGAGCCGAGGTGTAGTTGCTACGGTGCTGGCCTTCTATTCCAAGGGTCGCGGGTTCGGATACCAGGCAGGCCGATTATTTTATTTAAGCCATTTGGTAACCAAATAGCTCAAATAAAATATGCCTGGACTGTGTGTGTGAAAAAAAGTGTTAACGAAAACAATGGCAGAATCTAGTTCCATTTTGCTTGACGTGAGGTAGGCAACCAAAACGACCAACTAAGGCTGAACGCACACCAATTGAGCAAAACGCTCTTGGACAAAACGTTTTGCCCAAGAGCAAAACGTTTTGCTAAATGCCAACGCTCACCGATTAGGCAAAATGTTTAGCCATTGGACAAAATGTTTTGCCATTGAGCATTTTTGCCCAATCGGTGTGCGTTGGCATTTTTTGTTCAATGACAAAACATTTTGCTCAATGCCAACGCACACCGATTGAGCAAAACACTCAATGGCAAAAGATTTTGTTCAATGATGTCAAATCATGTCCAATTGTGTTTTCTCTCCTCGGTGTGCGTTGACCTATAGAAAAGCATTGAAAAAACCAGTTTTAGGCAAAAACGTTTTTGCTTAATTGATGTGCGTTCAGCCTAAGGCTTTTCTGAGTTCAATATTGAAAAATCTGGGGGGCTGGCGCCCCTTGGTAATCGAAAGTGGTGTGTGGTGTTTGTCACACCATATTTTTGGTGTCGTCTTTTTTTTTTTTCCGGGAAGTGGGAATTTTTTATTTAAATATAAAATTTTTAAATTATGAAAATTTTTTTTTTTTTTTCCTCCCATTTTTCCTTTTTCCCTAATAAAAAAAAAGGGGGTTTAAAAATTTTGGGGGAAAAAAAAAAAAATTTTTAAAAAATATAAAAAAATTTTTGTTTTTATTTTTAAAAAAAATTGAGAGAATTTTTAAAAAAAAAAAAAAAAAAAAAAAAAAATATAAATATTTTTTTTTTTTTTTTTTTTATTAAATATCCTTAAACCCCCCCCCCCCCCCATAAAAATATGTAGTTAGGAAATCTCCATAGCAAATAAATTTTATAAATAAATAAACCAACCTTATTAATACATGATTATATACCATTATATTTTCGAATCTATTTTACATTAAATATTGGATAAATTTAAAAAATAAATAAATAAAGGCAGGAGGAGGCTAAATTAAAACATTAATTCATTAGATAAATATTTTCTTTAATAAATGAAAATATCCAAATCCCTTCATGAGATACTTGTTTATTTTATAAGAGAATAATAATGTTTACATAATGTTTAACATGTTTGGTTTTTCGTCCAATATATTCTCTCAATATTAACAATTTTATTCTAAGACAATATTCAGTTTTTGCAAAAAAGAAAAAAAAATGATTACCTAGTAGGGTCCGACCGAAACAAGATTTTCAACTGAAACCGAAACCGAATATTCGGCCTCAACCTTAGTTTCGGCCGAAACCGTAACCGAAACTGAAACTTGTATTTCCTATAAAAATTTTTTTTCATTTTACCTTTTTTTTTTTTTTGAATTTTTTTTTCCCTCCCGTGAAAATCATTTTACCTATTTTTTTAGGGAGACTAAAATTTTTTCTCCCTCAAGTGCAAATTATTTGACCTTTTTTTTTTTTTTTTTGCATGCGAGTCTCATCCCATTTTTTCAGACTCTGGTTTCGGCCGGCCGAAAGGTTCGGCCACTTTTTCGGCCGAAACCATGATTTTTGGCCGAAACTGGCCGAAGCGGTAACCGAAACCGAATATTCGGTCGGTTCCTATTACCTACATCAAAATATTCTGATCATTCATTCACTTTGCTGTCCAATAAATTTTTTTTTTTTATTAAACGGACAATATAAAATTTTAGACTTTTTTTTAAAGTAAACTTTTCTTTTACGTCAGATGGCATTTTCTATTTTAATTTTGGAATACCAAATGTCTGCACAATCCAGTCTATTCATTAGCGGTAGTGGGCTCTTCGGTCTACAATCTACATTCTACGAGACTTTAAGGCTTTAGTGGGCTCCAATTAGTCTTGGGAAATGATGTGTCTCATATAAATTTGCATTAAATTCATGTCTATTTCAGCTCTACTCTTCTCCATAATCAACTTCTCTTTACTTAATGGCTTAATGCCATATATCATACGGTATAACTTATAATTAAAAAAAATATTTTCATTTTTAAAAAAATCATCCGACAGGGAAAAAAATAATTCACAGTTAATACATACAATTTTCATCCTCTGTAGAAGTCCAGATTTGGTGAACGATTAGACCAAGAGTTATCTTAAATAAGAACTTTATATAGACTCATTCATATCATATCAAGATAAGATTAAAAAAAAAAAGAAGAAATAAATTGTTGAATTTTGATTAAAAAAAAAATAATTAAAGAAACATCCGAAGTTTAAATTTGATTTTTAAATTTGATTAGAAAATAGAGAAAGTAAGAAAATTCTAACTTTTACATTATAATATAAACTGGAGCTTTCAACTCGCTCCGCCCTTTGTTTCCACATTCCCACTTGTCCCAAGAGATAAAATTTAAGATTGTAATTGCGCCTCGAATCAAGACTTATTTCTGCTTGGGGGTTGCTGTGATCCTTCGGGGTGGCGTTTATCTAAATTTAAATCGGCCTCTCTCTCTCTCTCTCTCGCACACTTTCACTCTCTCACCCCCTTACATACGCCCTGGGTCAAGGGTCACAGCAGAAGCCTCGGCTCTTTGTAACTGAGAGTGGATCCTTTACCCTAACCATACCTTACTTCTCCCTAAGAACTTAATTGAATTATATATTGGCTACCATTCGAGCGCGGAGAGAGCGAGCACCAAGATTATTTGCCCTTACTTTACCCCGAAAACCCTTCTGGGCTCTGAAAGTAGGGTACGAGGGATTGAAAGGCGGTATTCGATATTAAAGCATTCCTGCACCAATCAATATGGTGGCTCACGCAGGGTGCGAAATGGTCATAAATCGCTGCTGCGGTTCTTAAGAACACCCCCACCCCTTCATTTCATCCACCAGTCCATAAATCCTGACACATATTAACCCTCTCCCCCTCACTCCCCTAAGCCCTTTGACCTAGCAAGCTCTTTTATTTTTTTCTCAAACGTGGTTATTATTTTAATAACCCATTGGGCTTATATATCGTAAGACAAAATATATCTATGAGGTTTATTAAAAGATATATAACGCTTTTAGTCGCAATTTTTTTTTCTCTCTCTCTCTCTTATCTCCTTCGTTTTTTTTTTTTTTTTAATGGACATTTCATATTTACGACAAATTTTTCTCAAATTAAACATCCACCCGTGTTATATTAAAGACGAATTTGCGTAAATCCCTATCTTTTAAATAAGTATATAAATTAATTTTATAAAAAATAAAAATAATTAAAAGCATACAAAAGAGAGATTTGAGAAGAGATGAAAAGGTTTACCAGTCCCGAGAGGGACTGATTTTTGGGGATTAGAGAGGTGAAGGGCCTCTCACTCCCAAACATTGGGATGTTGGCTCTCGAGCTAGATACCTGTACACAAGGGTTGGTGCGTGTCTTCGTGCACGATGCACCATGGGTAAACAACCGGGGAATGTTTTTTTTTTTGTAGGCTATTGAGGGTTTTTATACCGTAATTTAAAACTTTTCCCTCAAATAAAAAAAAAAAGTATACAAAATAGAAATGGAATTTTTTTCATCTAGAAACTATTTGATATTGATACGTTGGTTGTTTCTGTTTTTGATATTTCTTGTTTCTCTATATTCATGCATATACAGTACATTATTTGTACATTATGTTAGAGTTAACTAACATAGCGCGGAGTAAATGAAATTTTCAAATTAATATATGGTAAATGTTCTAAAATAATCAAAATTATGTTTATGTCGTCGTTTTACTTAAATACTTGATGAACGCAATTTTAGAAACTCGCAAATACCCTTAAAGCTTTAGTGAACTATTTTTTTTCTCTTACATATAATTATGCAAGGACAAAGCGAGTAAAAAGCGTACTTTAATGATTCATTCCAATTAATAAAGATGAATAAAATTTAAAACATCCATAATTTTTTTTTTCGAGTGATACAACAGGGAAATGAAATTAAAAACAAATAAAATTTAGTCATACCAAAATTTTCTTTTGCTCCAACGAATTTGTTGCCATTCCAATGTCACCCACCTGATATGTTGTTGTTCAACACATAGAGGGGTGGACATCTGTCTCGTCATAAATGGGACACATATGCCAGAGTAAAAGTCATATGATATCTAAAGTTTTTAATAAAGCTCTTCTAAAACAAAACTATGAATGAAATGCTTGTATTCTTTAAAATATTATAATTATAAATTTCAAAATTGGGCAACATGCGATAAGGCTTTTTTTCTTTTGCCACTAACAATTGTAAGAGAATTTAACCCGAGATAGGAGTCCGAGAAACTGTGGAAAGTGAAAATATTGCCCGAAGCTATTTATATGTAAAATCAATATTCTAGTTTGAAAGCTTCACAGTTACTATGTTCTCGTTCCAACCTAAAATGTCTTGACTTTTGAGAAGAGGCAATGAATTAAAAAAATCTTCAAGTTGGTTTGAATATAATTTTAATAAATCTCTATGCTGTTCAGATCACGACTAACAGAACTATTCCAATCTTCCTTTGTCCTCTTGACCTCCCGTGATTGGAACAAGCTCCCTGCGTCTATCTTCTCCAAAACCTACAATCTTCAGACTTTCAAGTCTAATCTCAACAGGCATCTTCTCAGTTCCCGCAGTTGAGTTCTCCTTTTATGCTTCTCCTTTTGTTTTTATTTTCTTTCTGGCTGCATGTGATCATTATAGGATAAGTCTTCGGAACTTATGCATCCATTCCAAAAAAAAAAAATGTCTCCTTTGACGGCTAAGCATTTTGGTTGCCTAAGCTTAAGGCTCTATTCTCAAGCACATCAGGTACGCAGGGCGCCATAATTAAGTCCCCATCTGGAAACTAGAGCCTTAAGTATATGGTATAATATATTAGCCTATATGGTATATAGTGAAATAATTTTAAATTTGAAAACCTAAAATAAAATCATCTGTACCAGATTTTATTTTACCTTTACTGTAAAATTATTTCACTATATACCATATACTTAAGGCTCTAACTCCCAGGTGGGGGCTTAATTGTGGCGCTCACTGTACTCTTGGCGCCGAATGTACAAAAAGTAAACCAAAATTATAAAACTCTTACTCCATGATATAAGAGTCAGTGATTCGCATTCCCACCTAAGAAATAAATTTTATTTAAATTATAGCCTAAATAGTAAACTTATTTGATACAACAGTTTTGTCTAATTTAATTTATTGATTGTTTATTCATAGGAAGCGGCAGTCAAGGCGCGTTTCCGGTGCTAGGCCTGCTCCTAGGCGCACTGGTAGGTTTACTCCTACTGGGTATTGTAGTATTGGGTGCAGTACGGGTCGGACGTTGCGCATCGGGCAGTGGCGGACGTCGCGGCGGCACAACAGCAGCGAAGGCGGCAGCAGCCGCCGCCGGGCAAAGACCCGGAAATCTACCGCTCAAAGAGAAAGCGAATCTACCCTTACGCCCTGATGTCGAGGACCTTTACGACATGGACGACAAGAACCCCGATGTCATTCCTTGCAACAAAGGTAAGGTCTTCTTTTTTAGATCTGTCAAAGCAATTAAACCCATTTTTTTCTTCTTTTTAATTAATAAAATAATGATCTGCATAAATCATTAGAGCAGAAAACGAAGATAATTGATTTTTTTTTAAATTAAAAAAGAAAACTTCTGATAATATATTATAGTCCTAATAAAATTTATTTTAATATTTAATGAAACCATTCCATTGGCGTACGCATAATTCATTGAAGAGAGTTATTTAAATAAATATTATGAAGAGGAAAGCCAAAATCTAAAACGAGTGGGGAAAAATATTGAAGAATTGTGAGGTTTAATAATAAAGGACAAGATTCAGCTGTGTTGTTGATGGTACCTAAAAGAGAATGGACATTTATTCTCTTTTTACTTTCTCTTACCCTATACCTATATAAAAAATATAGAGAGAAAGTATTGTTCTAATTTGAATTTAATTTTGTGATTTTATATTTTAACAAAATTCACGCTTCACAAAAATTTATAAACCTTATATAAAACTTTTCCTATTGGTTTATTTTCTTATTAGGATATATTACTTTAAGACAAATTAAGACAAATTGTAGAATTTAGGCGTTCTCCAAGCTCAAAATATTTTGTCAACATGTAAAATTTCTAGATGGGAGAAGAGAGAGAGCATTAACTAGATTTTTTAGGGTGACACCCCTTAAAAATATGCAGATAGTTATAATACATATAAATTTTAAGTTACAATCCAATTGGAGGTCAACGGGACCGCAAACGGCTAAAAGTTTAGAAAAATCGAATTTTTTAAGTTTTTTTTTAATAATTAATTACTTTGGACACCCCTAATACAATTTTTCTGACCCCTGAATACAAAAATATATTTTTATCATATTCTATAGTTCTTGAGTTTTCCAAAAATTATTCAAATCAATAAAATCTATTAAGTATTTAAGAAATTATGTACAAAATAGTTAAATATATCTAAATAGTTAAAAGTTTATTCCTTTGAGCTCTACTGTCGGGGAGAGAGCAAAGCGCCTAAAAGATAGGCAGCCAAAGTGTTTTTTTACCAGACATTGATAACTGTTTTGTTTATAATTTCGTTAATTATTAACAGATTTTCACGGCTAAAGAACTATAGAATATCGTAAAACTATGTTGCATTCAGGGATCGGAAAAATGTATTAGGGGTGTCCAAAGTAAAAAAAAAAAATTTTTTTAATTCGATTTTTCTAAACTTTTATCCTTTTGCGCCACTTCTAAATGTCCTCAGATTGGGCTGAAACTTAAAATTTATATGTATTATAAGTATCTGCATATTTTTAAGGGGTGTCGCTCTAAAGAATCTAGGTAATTCAAAATTAGAGCCGCTTTTTCTATTAAAATTTAATTTTCTCTATAGGTCTAAAACTAGACGTGATGGGGCAAAACTGATTTTTGGAATCAGCGCTACCCAAATACCCAGGAATAGCTTCAAAAACTCGGGCAACAAAATCACTTTCTCCTGTGTGATTGGAAAAATTTTTTTGAATTCATCCTGTTAGGCTAAGACAGAGTTTTTCTAAGGTCAGTTGATTCGCTTCGGAATCTAATTATTACTTTCTCTTACTTACATACCGATATATATTTATAGAGATAGAGAAAGTATTGGATTTATTTTAAAAATTCATTGTCGAGATTTTGATGGAAATACACGTTTTGAGTTCCCCTGATTCCAAAAAAATGGGTCTCTCAAAATGTGTCTATGTGCCTGTCCTTGTGTGAACAAAATATCACAAGAACAAAAAGAGCTAGGAGGTTGAAATTTGATATGTAAGTTAGGTACCCCCTGGCATCTCGACAAAAAACTGGCGTGATAAGCACAGAACACAACTTTCAATTATCGAAGGGAAGAGAAAATTGTGTGCGATCAGTCACACCAATTTTTTTTTACTTTTTTAGTATTCATTAATAAATCTAAATATGTATATGTAAAGGTGCCTCATTGCTTCTTTAGTTATTTAACATTCCTATAGCTCTATTTTATTTTTTCCCCTTCCTTATTTCTAACTTGATTAATTAATTTTTCCAAAAGTCAAATATACACTCTCCGCATTGAGTATTTCAAATTAGGGGGATCAATCTTATTATCCTTCCTAGAAGACAGAATGGCTTACTCAAGTGCCTAAGCTTGAGGCAATTTCCAACTCATATATGAATATTTATTCCATCAATTTACAAGAATTTAAGAGCTCCAAGGCATGAAAATACAAACCCCTCGGCGTACGTCGGTGGAATTTATGTTTAATTAAATAAAATTTTATAAAAAAAAATTTGTTATTTGAAATTTGTTTCTCAATAGGTACACTTACTACTTTCGGAGATAGGATACAAGAAAGGAAATTAGCTTCAGATTACACTCCTTTATATCCCAAAGGGGTGGGGGTAACAGTTGAAATGAAAATCTACTCTTAGTTTCCACATATATGAAATTGCATTATTTTGTATTCACACAAGAAGAGACAATACAATTATATTTTTGCACTCACACAAGTTAATTTTATTTTTATTTAAATCAACATAAAAATTTTTATAACTGTACTTTTTTGTAATAAATCAATTTTTTTTTAAATACATGTCTTGTTTTGTTGACTATTTCTTTTTTTATTTATTTTATTTTAATCCGTAAAGGATGT
Organism: Euborellia annulipes; assembly: GCA_023213315.1. NCBI lineage: Eukaryota > Metazoa > Arthropoda > Insecta > Dermaptera > Anisolabididae > Euborellia > Euborellia annulipes. The sequence continues at coordinate 116,463 of JAKCPI010016039.1, forward strand.
TCTTTTCTTTTAAAAGAGGCTTAATTTTTGTTGATGATTTTTGGTCGTGATTGTTATTATAGTATATTTTAGACACATTCTGTATATTATCAATAACGCCTGTCCTGAATGGCTTCGTGCCACAGCTGGGAAAATGAAGAATTTAAAAAAAAAACGCCTGTGCATAGGCAACCGATATTACGAATTTTCAGACAAACTTAAAAAGGATGCAACAATACTTAGTTTTTTACAAAATCTGATTCATTAATCATGAAAATATATCACTTCAACGATGTGTGCTAAGCTAAGCTGCCGCTCTCTGGACACTTGATGTTTGTTTATTAGTGTGGTGGGGTGAATTTGGATTTGAGTTTGTCTTCAACTTAGGCTCATAAGCTTGATTACTTATCCCCTGCCTCAACGATATTTTCCTACCCGACGGTCCATGCCACTTGCTGGGTAAGATTTTTTGACATCTTTATTAATAAATTGAGAAAAATATATTACATAGGTAAGATAAAAATAGTGCTTGTTGTTTACAATTTAAAAGTTAAGAGAAATTAATTTCGTCCTGTATTTTTTTTTTTTTTTTTTTTACAAAAAAACCGAATTATTAATTCTAATAACATATTTTTTCGGATCTGTTTCTAAACTGCCAAGGCCTTCCATCATGATAGCCATCTTGATCTGCCTCTAATCCCTGAGCTTACAATTAAACAAGGCTCCGCCCTGCGGAGTTGCGCATTTTATCACAAAAACGAGTACATCACTCCACCATTTTATCGGGACTGGAAATCAAATTTGCATTCGGTTTAATCCAAGCAGGAGCCTACTCACTCACACAAACAGTCTTTTAATGCCCCCAAGGCAGAAATTTATTGCCTCGCGAGCCATTAAAGTAGAGCACGTATTTATTACTATAAGCATCATTTTATAGAATATATATTTTATAGTATTTAGAATCATATAAATATGAATGGAAATATTTTAATTATTTATTTGAATAAATTTGCATTTGATTTCATATTTATTTGTATTTTATAGATTTTTATTAAAAATAAAAATATGTTCGAATATTAAAAAAAAAAAAATTAAAAATAGGTAGACCTAATTCGTACTTTTTCTTCGATGCGCCTGCCAGTTTTTGGTAAGGCGCCAAACAAATAGGAGAAATTAAAAACACTTTCAATAAAATTTATCATCTAGAGTTTTTAATTTCATATAAACACAATGTTTTAACTAGACCCTATTGATGATAGTTTAAATCTAAACAGGTCTTACGGCTGCTAAGGAGGCAAAGCTGTTCGCATATTGTCGTTTACCGATAAGATGGCGTAAGGGTTCTTAAAAAGCCAAAAAGCCCAATTTACGAAAATATTACGAAATCATGCCAACAGATGGCAGGATGGTAGGGGTTTTAGGTTGTTTCGTCTGTCGGGCTTTTTCTATTGCCCTCTTTCTTCCTGTTTTAGCGCCAATTCAATTTTCTGCTCTCTATGGGATAAAAAATATTTCTTTACTTTATAACTATACCCGTTCAAAGTATCTGAAATCTTTTAGAACATTATTTTAGAGGTTTCAATTTATAAATATTACTCATCATATGTTAAAAATCTCCATTAATTTTATTATATTGAGAATGAAAGTTTAGGGTTATATTTAGCTGATTAGAATCTTAAATCCTTTTATTTTGTTTGTGTATTTTATTTTGTTTTGCTACAGTTTATTTTCCTAATTATAAAATAGAGTTTTCTAAAATAATGATTAAAAAAAAAAAAAAAATTTTATGGATTAAAAAGGATTCGGTATGAATCTTCATGGTATAATGGAGATAAAAGAACAACATCAATAGGTTATAAAAAAAAATTATTTTAAATCAAGAATTAAAATAGAGTATAATATAAGTATAGGGTTTAGTCAATAGTACCCTCTTGAGTTCTTTGATAGAATTTATAAATTTTTTTATTAATAATTATCAAATTAATTCAGGAGTCAGATTGAATATAAACTTTCAATTATTTATGGTTATATTTGTAATATTAATAGTTTTAATAAATTCCAAAATATAATTAAAGAAATTTTTTAAATAAAAAATATAAATTTATAATTGATTCTCTCTCTTTCACAAATATAAACAAGAGCAAATCTAATAAAAAATGAAATTAAATATTTAAATTAATATTTATTATATTCTATAGGTGAGGATGTTGTTTGAAGTCCCTCTGGAATTCATGTTTGATTGAGAAATATAAAAATAGATCAAAACTTTTTGAATGTGTTACCCTCGAAACCCAGTATTTTAACGGAATCAAAGTAAAAATATTCTTCTCGATAGAGTGAGGAGGGAAATGAGTTTTTTATTTTTATATTCGTTTTGTGTTGGGAATTCTTCTGTTAAGATATTGTGAGTCATTCCTTATAGAAAGATTACAGTCTGTATATAAGGTTTATTTTGATATGAGGTGTTGGGGTTTTATTATTGAATGAGGGAGGTTTGATGGGTAAACTATCATCAAATTAGAGATAGAGTTATTATTAGTTTTTTAGTTGTTCGATAAACGGTATATAGAGGTTTTATGTAGGTATTCTGGCTTTCTTCATGCTGTCTTGATTTTAATATGGGCACTGAAAGTATATAAGGTAAATGAATTGGAAAGTTATATTCAATCTGACTGGGTGAATGTAATTGTGATAGATCGTATTGAATAAAAAAATTTTAATAAATGTCTATCAAAGAACTCAAGAGGGTTTATTGACTAAACCCTAGTATATATTATATCTATTTAATGTCTTGATTTGAAAAATAATTTTTTTTGTATAACCTATTGATGTTGTGTCTTTGTATACTCCATTATAGATGAAGATGGTCGATAGTCACGAAACTCGTGTGGTTTAATACATTAAAGAAATAATAATAGCTGCTTGCCTTTTTACTCATCCTTCTACATATTGATTCAGCTATTCCCTCCTTAAAAATAAAATAGTTAGTAATTACTCATTGAAAAAATGAAATCTTTAAGAATTTTCTTTATTATTAAAAAATTATAATTTATAAAAATTTGAACTCAGAGATATTATAGAAAAATTTCAATATCTGGTAAGGGGGGGAGGCGGTTTAAATCCCCACGCCCATTTGGATCCTAACATACTGAGGAGAAAATGAAAAACAAAATACAAATTTGAGAAAAGATACCGACACATATTTTTAGATCAAAAAGAGAATCTGGGACCCTATATTTATGTCCGTGATCAAGAGCGGGTCCAGACGAGTTTCTCGGGGGGAGGGGGAGTAATCTGGTGTAATGGTCGCTCACACACAATTTTTTCTACTTTCGGTAATTTAAAAGTGATTCCGTTTTTGTTTACATAATATATTTACAAATAAATTTGTAAGTATTAATTTTAAAATTTTATATGAGAAAAGGAACAAATATTTATATTAATTAAGGTTATCGTCTAAAGTCTTAAATGGTGAGTTGGAAAAGACTGTGTGAATGTGTGTGTGAGTGTGAGTGTGAATGAGAAAAAAGTGTGAATGTTTAAAAAAATATTTTAATATCAAAAAATTTTTTTCTCGAATCTCGGGGGGGGGGGTAATTGCCCGCTTTCTTGTTCGTGATAAAGTCAAAGTCTTATCAAATTTTTCACATATAGAGTAGGCTAATTTATAAATTCAAATGTATATTTTAAAAGAAAAAGTAAAGAAAAATAATTCATTATTTAAATAATATTCTTGAGATTATTTACTTTATTTTAGAAATAAATATTACATATATAGCTATGAGAAAGTGAAAATGAAGATTGAGAAATGTCAAATTAAATGTTTTTTCATTAAATAAATTATTTTGAGTAGTTTTACTTACTTTTTTTAGTATATAAATAATCATTAAAATATTAGTTCTGTTTCTATAAGTTTTTTTGAATAAAATTATTATATAATTAATTAACAAAAAAAATATTTTTCTCCATGTATTCAATGGAGCGGTGGAAGAAAGATGGGAAATTTAAGGGTATGGAGACTTGATATAAGGGACTAGCTGTATTTAACAGTCTGGCTAGATGGTGATTGGTCGATGGCAAAATCCGCCATGATGATTCCAAACATGCCTATATTTACCATGTCAATCAAAGATTCAGGAAAGATTGGTTGTGCTTATTTTTAACGATCTTGGGGGCTCTTGTTCTTTCCTGCTAGGCCACTCGAGCCGTGTTTGCTAGCTAGAACATAGGCAACCAAAATAACCAATTAGCCAATGTATTTTTTTTATTAATTACTTCATCATCAGTATTGTATCATTTTAATACTACAGGAATTCGAGACCCCTTATTTCTAAAATACATGGCTAACATAAACAATTTAGCGTTCTCGTTTCTGAAAGGTTCCTAGAAGCAGCCCAACTGATTCACAATTAGTAGAAGTGCTGTGAGAAATCTATTGTTGAAAGAAAATGATTAATAGTTTGTAATACAGAACCAAAAGGCAGGAAGGTTCATTCAGACCCTGCTAATGTAGTAGTGCGTCTAGGAATCTTTCAGAAACAAAATTGTTTCCCATATTATGTATTTGTGTATGTAATATTTTATTTTTAATTATGTGTGATAACTTTGAATATTGTTGGAATTTTTGCCAAATAAATAGATTATAAAACATTCTGTAGTATTAAAATGGTACAATATAAAAGAGCCTCAGGTGTTTGAGTTGATTATTATATAATGTTTATTTATAACTCATTCTCAATTGCGTTATCAAAGAGATAAAGAGCTATTCATATTAACAAATCGACGATATATTTATAATAATAGGCATTAGATGTTTTACTCCCCATTCTCCTCTTATACAGTACACGGATACTGTGTTTGCTTCAATAACCACCATAACCAGAGAAATTCACAATCAGAATGCGAGATCGTAAAGCTGAAGAGGACGTGGATGGCCCCGACGCATTAGGGAAAGGGCCTCCTAATAACCCTTTATATTGACTACTCAATAAACAGCCAGTAATAGCTAGAAAAAGCCAACTGACTACTCTTGTTTATTAAATTATGAATCTAAATCTAAATGATATTCACATTATTTTTAGCTTGACAAATTTTCATCTATCGAGTTGAAAGTTTTTTGTTATCAAAATTTAATTTATTTTTAGATGGATAAAATAAAGATTTAATACCCAAATAATTCTGTACAAAGAAAAAATTATAATTTTATGATTTAATTATTCAATTTTTAAATTGATAAAATATAATTTTTAAAATAATTTAAAATGATTCAAATCTTCAATTTCTAAATAAATATTGTTCTCAGTTTTTAACATGCGTCTATTGATTTCCCATTATCATTTCCATTTTACTTTCTCTTTTTTTTTTTTTTTTTTGTGCTTAAAAATTCGGTTAATTCCTAGCGATTTCGGTTAACCAAATTCACTCATATTACTTTCTCTTACCCTATATTTTTATTTTTATCTTGCTTATTATTAATCCTATACTATCAATGTATTTATTTCCATCCAACCCAAACAGGATATTCTATTTGAATATGTTCTTGCAATAAGAAGAACTCATACATACTCTATTCTCCTCAGGGCCAGAACTAGGAGATTTGTTAGGAGGAGCAAAATTTAATATGCCGCCCCCTCCCTTCCACCGTGCCGTCAGTGTAAATAAGCCAAATGGATTATAAAATTTTAATCTTTCTTTAAATTTGAGTCTAAAATTTTCTCGCTTCTAAAGTTTTGTCGCCTTAGAATTTGTTAATTTCTTGGATATCTTTGATTGCGATATGTTCACTTTTCAAACGTTTCTTAATAACTAATTTCCAGGACCGTATTAACGAAGATGCGAACTAGGCACGGGCCTGGTACGGCAAAATTTATGAAAAAAAGCCGTCAGGGGAACATGCCCCCACTGCCTCCCCGAGATCCGGCCCTGATTCTACTCATTACTGGAAATTCATCATTGAAAGGGAATTCCTCTTAACGTCTTCTTCTGTCCTCGTCTTATTCTCGGGATGCAGGGTCGGCGGACCTAACTTTCTCCCTCCAACCCTATCATGAGTTTTTGCGACCGGAAGAAATAGGACAGGCCGGCCCGTCGCACGGCCTGACTCCTGAAGAGTAAAGAAGAGACAGACATACAAAGAACTGAAGGACTGCCTGTCCCAGCTCGGGCAGCTCGTGGGCGCCATCCACGTATCCACAAGATGTGGACCCCTGAGCGAGGAATTCCTCTTAAAGTCTCTATTATATTAATACATTAGAAGAGGGCGGTACAACGAGAGTCCAGATTCCATGTTCCAATTCTTAATTAGTTGCTTTCTATTTTAAAATAAATAAAACTCCAGCTTTGGAGATGGGAACACAAGCTTGTTACCAACCTGCAGCCTTAAAGTGCACGCCCATTTGAGAGATTTTTTACACTCGAGAGTCTTCTTGTGAGATTGCATAATTTTATTTTCTAAAATGTCCCAACAATAGGGTCATTCGTGGACGCCAATATCGAATTAGAAAATGTTGATTATACATTTATTTGTAATATTTGAAAAAAATCCAAGGTAATCGAAATATTTTTTTTTTCTCTTTCACTATGAAACACTTCAAAATTTATTTAAAAAAAAAAATAAATAAATAAAGCCAACAAAAGAACGTGCTTCTCTTTTTATTTCCTTTTTAAACATTATCAGTAAAATAAACCATTCTAACCTCTGGAAATTTTTTGAAAGAGGTAACATCACAAATGTCATAAAATACAATAATTCAAGAAAAAAAAGACAAATAAAAATATACATTGTTTGTATACAATTCAGACTCTAAAAGAGCGGAATGGAAAAAAGACAAGAATACCTGTAAGTCATATTTACGTGAGTCGTTGTTGTGTAAACTCTGCTTACGAGGCGAGGAGTAAAAGAGCCCCTCAGCGACAGAAATTGCTATTTTAATAAACAGGCCTTTTATATTTATATATCTGAATGTAGTTCAAGTAACAGTCAAGAACAAGAGGGTTCATTAAACTAAAATTTCTCACTTTTTTTAAATGCCAATTGGTTTTAATTGTAGAATCGTTTTTTTTTTTTTTTAATATTCTTTTGATATTTGTAAAATATCATACAACATAATAGAAGAAATAAATCACAAAAGCAAAATAAATAAATATAAATAACTATTCATATGATCGCCTCCGGCGTGGACTTTTATTAATGTTAAAAAAAAGTAGACCGATTGAGTCAGATTTAAAAAAAAAAACATAAATTAGCACACCTGATCAAATCAAATGCTAAATACCAATGTCAAAAAAGTAATAAAAATAGTAGACTATCTTATAAAAATAAATAAATAAATAAATAAATTTATTACGACCCGCTTAGAGGCACCAGTCCTCGGTGGCTAGGTCCAACAAACACAATACAAATTTAAATACAATAACAAATACAACAAAACAAAAGGAAAGAAAAAAAAATAGAAATGTATGCCCATTAACAATCAACAAACATGTTCATGCATTTCCATCAAAAGGAATAAAAAAAAAAACAATTTTCAAAAAATTCGCGCAAGCCAAGTAGGATATTTAAAATAGGAACACTTAAAATTTTGAAGATAAAAATTATGGTATTTGACTCTACCCATATTTTTTTTTTCTTTTTCGGCATCTAAGGCCATTTAGACCCCATCCCTATTTATTTCAAATGATTTGTAGTAACTTATATATAATATTAATTGAGATTTTTTTTGAGATTTGTTATTTCTCTAATACTGTATCTGAAAATAATTTACAAGAGTAAACTTTAAAGGATTCAAAATTTATTTAAATCGATGTTTCTAAATATTTTTTACTTTCTTTTATTTGGCCTCCATTATATTGTAAGTTGATTTCGAGTTAAGGCTGCAGCTAGTAACAACAACAATCCCTTTAAAAAGAAATAATTTTGAATTTTTTTTTTTTTTTTTATAGGGAATATCCTATGACTCCGGCTTATTTCTTTTTCATATATTCTCTCTTAAAAAACAAAATCCCGGCCGCAATTTTTTTTTTACAAACTTATCAATAAAACAATAAATATGCACAGTCACGTCTGGTCACTTTCCCAGTCAATCATTTGTTTTTTCAAGAATCTAATTTGTTAAACAGAATGTGTTTCCAATAGAAGGGGATACAAGATCACTGGGACGAGTGTTGGGTGGGGGAGATTTTGGTTTCCGAACTTTTTCATATTCAGAATGTAGTTTATGTCATCTGGAAAACAACACTTGAGGCCCAATCACTCAGTTTACGAGCCTCAAGGGGACTCTCATCTTTTTTACGATGGTACAGTACCAATCTCTTGAAGGACAATACATGTAAGATTTCCAATGAAGGTTCATCATTTTTATTATTTTAAAAATCGAGATAAAAATAATTCTTTTTTGATATAAAAATTATCTAATTAATAAAACCTTGAATTAATTAGTTCAATTTTTTTGTAATTAATGAATAGGTCTATTAGAAATGAATATTACATTATAAAAGGAATTAATTTCCTTACTAACAAAGGTAAGTGAAATTACATTTTATAATGGCGACAGTGGCGTATTCAGGGGGGCCCAGGGGGCCGGGCCCCCAAAGCCTTCTCCAAAACAAAAAAATACCTATTGTTTTCCCTAATGATATTTTTTTTTAAATAAATATTTTATTAACTCTCATAAATTCTAAAATCTAACAAAAAACTTTTAAAAAATTGAAAAAATCTCTAATATTTACGAATTTTGTATTAAAATTTTTTTTTATTTTAAGAAAAAAAAAATTTTTATTTGTTACTTTCTCGTACCTCTATATATATGTTAATATATAGAGAGAGAAAGTATTGGTTTCATGTCAAAAATTCGATGTCGAGATTTTGATGGATCTTCACGTTTTTGAGGTCCCCTGAATCCAAAAAGTGGTTTTCGCGACATGGTCTGTCTGTCTGTGTGTCTGTGTGTCTGTGTGTCTGTGAACAAAATATCTCAAGAACAAAAAGAGCTAGGAAGTTGAAATTTTATATTTAAGTTAGGCACCCCCATGGGACGTGACACGAAGCTTTTGAACAAAATCAGCCAAAGAGTACTAGTACTTTACTGATGCACTTTTTCAGTTTTTTTCGATTTTCTCAAAATTTGCTCCAACGATTTTTTTTAAAATTCAAAAATCAATTATTTTTTAGATTCTCTATAAAATGTATATTCTCATTTTGTGATTGAAATCTTCTGAAGACCACTTTACTCTTGTTCTTCATAGGAAAGATAGGAATTTCTCCTATGGTTGCTATGGTAACAAAATATAAATATTTTGCCATACTTATAAATTTTACATCTTGAAAATCGAATGTACCGTACTGTCGGAAACTAAATACATGTCGACACAAAAAATCTGGTGAGACAAGCACAGTACACAACTTTCGATTACCGAAGGTAAGAGAAAGTTGTGTGCTGTGCGCCAGTCACACCAGATTTTTTTTTATTTATAATTATTATATTATCTAAAAAAATTTCTCCACTTTAAGTTTCTTGGTGAAGGGGGGTTCATAAAACTTTTGGGCCCCCCCCCCAAGCAGAAATCCTGGCTACGCTACTGAATGGCGAACTCGAAATGGAGTGTTTATTATACTACTATTAAGATCAAACACAAACTCATCTCGTAAAATATTTATAGATTAAATGAAATTTTAAAATATAGGTGATATCAAAATTTTTTTTTTAAATTATGCGTTATTTACAAAGCATAGGGTAATTTTTGAACCCACTCAATGGACTTTCCACTTAACTCTAATGATTCTGGCGGCTTCTTTAAGTTTCCCAAGAAATGTATTTAGGTAAATAAAGAGGAAGCTTAGAATATAATTGATATTATCCTCCTCATTTTAGAAGTTGAAAAATAAATTTTTATGTTCAAAGAGAGCTACCAAGAAAATCTTAAGCTTATTATTTTTAGCTTGTCCAAAGTTGAAAAAAAAGTGAAGAGTATTCTCTCCTTAGTTCTGCCTCTCTTATTATTGTGAAAATTTAAGAAGCCTAATTTTGGAAAATATAAGACGATGTATTTAATTCTAAACATAAAAGTTTAATTAAAACGTGTTTTAATTATAAATTTTATTAAGAATCAAAGATTAAAATTTAATACGATATGAAAAATGATAAAAAAAAATCCTTCTTGCGCTTAACAAAATGAAAAAGCAGTTGAAGTGTCAAATTTAATCCATCTGGACATTTCCTACTTGAATTTTTTTAACAGCGACGATACGAATGCTTTGGCTGGGTCCCAATTGACGTCGAGATCTTATAATAATGAAATAATGACTTCTGAATGCTGACATCTCATGTCTGCAAGGCTTTATCCTATTGGAATGTCCTGTCATTCGAGGGAGAAAAAGAGGCCACCGCACATTGGGCATAAACTGAGGGTAAAAAAAAAAAAAAACTTCAAATCATTTCTACCTTGCAGAAGGATAAAAATTCAGAAAATAAGTTGACGAAAAATACACGATATATAAGTTTTCTAGCTTAATGAACAAAATAAAAAAATTTTAGTGAATTTTTATAAAAATGATTTTCAATATCTGGACCATTTAGATTTCGTCCTTGTTTATTTATATTATTGGTATGTAATTTGAATGGAGATCAATTTTTTCCTCTTCTCTTCTGGTTATGTCAGGGACTCCGCTTATTTGTTAGTGAGAATCAGGGCCGTAACGAGGGCGTGGCAAAACAGGCGCCCGCCACGGGCGCAACTGGGCTGGGGGCGCAAAACAAAGGGGACCGACCTAGTTGTGAGCTGCACGCGGTTTTGATTTACCAACATTTTAATCAGTGAGGCGCTACGGGGGAGAGGGGAAATGGCCTCCGACAATTATATCAGCCCCCCTCTCTCGTAGCGCCTCAATGATTATATTGGTGGTAAATAAAAACCTCGAGCTGCTCACAACTTGGAGGGAGGGGAGCGGAAATTTGCTTATTCAGGGAAGGGGCAATTTAGAATTTGAAATATCATTTTATATATATTTTACAAAAATAAAAATAAAGTGCAGGAGGTGGATTTGAACTCGCAACGTTTGGATACATGAGAATGGAAAAAAATATAGATTGCTTGATGACGAATTAACCACTTAAGCCAAACTTTATTTTATTGCTTTAGTATTTTATTGCTTTAATGAAAATATATAAAAAAAAATAACTCCCAAATTAGATCATATAATTAAAAGAGCTTTAGTTCTCTGGAATCAGGGGGAATTCAAGAATTAATGACATGTATCATATGTTAGATAGAGTTTTGACGTTTGCCCATTGAAATATTTGAAAACTATGCATTCAATTGAAATTCCGATTATAAATTATTAATCCGCATAAAAAGTAAAGAAAAATGATATATCATATGTGGAATATTAAAAATTTTTTAATACTTTTTTTATTTCATGTTTCTTATATGGCTTATTTTTTCCTAAAGCAATAAAATTAAGTTTGGCTCAAGTGATTAATTCGTCATCAAGCAATCTATATTTTTTTCCATTCTCACGTAACCAAACGTCGCGAGTTCAAATCCACCTCCTGCACTTTTTTTTAAAATCATATTATCAATTTCCTTTTATTTTTAATGCTAACTTATAATTTCTTATCTGTCATTATAACGAGAGGAAGGATTTGTGGAAGGTTAGGGAGGGGCGCAAGTTAGACACTTGCCTCAGGCGCTTCATACCCTTATTACGGCACTGGTGAGAATAGTTAATTTTGAGAGAATTTGTTACCTGCGAAACATCAATAAGAAGAGCCTTAGAGAATCTTCGAACTGGAACTGAAATGATGAAGAGCTTTTAATTAAAACACTTTGGTATAGAATCAGCTCCCATATCTCACTCACTAACAATTGCTCTATTGTATTTGAATTATTTTATTAATACAAAATTATAGAAAGGGAAAACCTTTGGTCATGACCTAATTATATATTAAATATATTATATATATGATATTAGAGTATGATAATACGTATTGTTTATTTTTTGGAAAATAAATAAATAAATAAATAAATGAATATTTAAAAAAAATATAAAAATAAAATTTGACTAATATAAGTTAAATAAATTTAAAATTATACGAAAATAGAACGCTAATAGTGTTATAATTTTAGCATTTAGAGGAAATTTTAATTGATAAAAAACATTTAAATAACGCCTGTAGATAGGCAATCATCGCGATCACCTGGGACTGATGAGGGAGGCGAAAAACTGCCTTTAGGGGTAGCTTGGTGGCCTTAGCTTGAGTAATTCATACAAGGCATTCAGGTATTCAAAAAAATGTACAAACACTCATATACACGCAGAGAGTTAGTTTTTGCCTTGAAAGAGATTTTTTTTTTTTTTTCTTTAAAAACATTCACACTTTTTTCTCATTCACACTCATATTCACACAGTCTTTTCGGCAACTTAGGCCATTTAAGACTTACGATATCCGTTATAGAAATTAATATACATATTAGGTGTCTAGGCATTCTTACTTAAGCCATCTGGTATCCAAATGGCTTAAATAAAATCATCGGACTGCCTGGGGTCCGAACCCGCGACTTTTGGTATACGAGATTAGCACGCTAACCTCTACACCAAACCCCGAGGGCTAAGAGAATTTTTATTTTTGAGGCAATAATTTTATTTGTATTTTCATTAACAAAATAGATGAAAATTATTGTATTTATTGGAGATAAATTCGAAAAGAGAATGGAGAGATTTGTCATTTTTTTTTTATCTAACAGTAAGACCGCCACTTGAAAATCCAGTCAGTGGCGTAGTGAGCTTAACTCGCGCTCGGGGGACAATACCTTTTTAGCGCCCCCCCCCCATTCGAAAACCATAAAATATATGTAAAATATACATAATTATTATATTACACTGGTACTAAATTTAAAATATATTTTCCAGAAATCAATTATAATTAAAATAAAAATTATCCAACAATTTTTTGTTTTGCGGACCATTTGGCGCACATTTGTAAGTAGCACCCGGGGCATGATGACTCCCTTGCCCCCCTCCCCTCTCTCGCTACGCCACTAGCTACTATCTATCTATTAAACACAACACAAGGCATGTGATACATCGTTTCTGGATAAAATTTCACCTTGAATAAGAATTTGCATACGAAATTTTAATATCTCTAATAGTTTTCGATTAATTGATACAAAATCTAAAAATATAAGATTTTTAATTTAACCACTTCTTAAGCATATGACACGGGGAAATATGGGGGATTTGATGAGGATTAAAATCTACTTTTGTTATTTTTGTATCTCAATTATTTTTCGAGTTATACTCAAAAAACGATACAAAATTTGAGAAGGCTTAATATCATTAAACATAAAAGGTAGAAGATATTTAAGATATCGTATAAATTTTGTATTTAATGCAGATAACGAATCAATAAACACCAATTTTATATCTTTTTTAGTTTTTAGCAAATTTACGAAAATTCAAGCAAACATAGATGTCACATTCTCTTATTAAATAGAGCAAACTAGTAATTGACATAAATGTGTAAGATTCAGGATTTAGTGCTGATTCTAATGCACTATTCACTATTTCTATATATTGAATAGTTTTTTTATTATTTTGAAAAGAAAACAATTCATCAGTCAAAATTAATTAAAATCGATTTTTTATTATTTTTAGGACATTCCTTGGCCAAAAATGGATTGTCTTAGTTAGAATATTTTATATTTTAATTTATTCAATCGACATCAAGCCCTAAATGTGTTTATTTAATTAAAAAACAATAAATTAAAAAATATTGGCGGGAGTTGACGTTAGAAGTCGTGAGTTTCATCAACAAACCCTCATTTGATGTGGGCGTAGCTAAATAGAAAAATTCCTCTGGCTTTATAATTAATTCAAGAGACCAGTTTTGCATTTTGCCTCAAATCCGTGAATAAATAAGAGAGATATAGCGATTTTTTGAAAAGCGATATTGCGCTAGACGAAAGGCTTAGACAAGAGTTACGCAAGTCTCCCTGGCTGGGCTCTGGGCGCCGATCGAATTGGAAAAAAAAATTTGGTGCTCTTCCATTAGTTGAAATAATTGTCTAATTGATTGATTTCATGGCTAGCTCATATTTAAAATTAAATATTTTCTTTTCTAAATTGATAATAACTGTATATGAAATTGCCAGCCTTTGGTGGAGGATACTCCCACATTTTATTTAGAGCCTGGTCATCTTCAGTACAAAATATTATTTGTTTGAGGGCCCATATTAAACAACATAACGCTCACTTGTGTAAATCTCTATCTTCTTCTATTTTAAAAGAATTTGACACGGGCCCTCCAACAAATCATATTTTATACTGAAGATGACCAAACATTATACTAGTCGAAATAACTGCAAATAAAATGATGTGAGAGTGGTCCATCAAAAACTGACAATTTGATTCTCCGTATATTCCTTATTTCATTTTTTTTATATTTACTATAGGCCTACTAGATATGAGTATGGCATTTTCAAGATGCTATATAGAAATGTCAAAAAACCATTTACCCCCAAGTCAAATCCACTTGTCCAGTTTCTCTTCCTTTTTAAAGGTTGACATTTTAAGATAAGAAGTTCTATAAGTGGTTTGTACGCTCTCCCTTCAAATTTCAATTTTTTTTTTTTTAATTTATTAAAAAAAAAAAAAAAATTTCCTAAAAAATGTCACTTAGTATAAAGTTACTACTCTTTTAGAATATTGTATTTAGGGTTTTCATGTAATAACTAAACATCCAAATGATTTTTATTTTGAATAAGTTTCAGGGAAAATTTTCAAAAATATTTTTTACAGAGACACTAAAAAGCGGAACATTTTTAAAAATCGGCGGGACGCGGGAGAATCCTTTAAAAAACGGGACTGTCCCGCCAAAATTGGGACCTTATGATAATTAAACAACTAGCTGGAAAATATTCTCAAGCCTGAAAATCATTTGTTGATTCATATTGATATTACTCCCACCTTCATTTGAAATGTTCTTTTTCACATTATAAAAAAGTAGTTATAATAAATCATAGATATTATCTTGATAACTTTATAATCATACTTAAGGGATTTTTTTTTTTTTTTTTTTTTTTTTTTTTCAAAAAGGGAGATTTGAAAAAATTTTCCATAGTCAAGATGCCTTAAGGCATAAAATGTTGCAGTTTCATCATATAAATGTTTGCATCCTTGCATCATCTCAAGTTATGATGTTGGTTTGTTGTTTTATCTCATCCCGTCATCTTTATTGTCTTATCGACTTCACTTTGAATATATTCGGAGGTTCTGTTTATTTGCAGACACATCACTTTCTAATAGAGGAAGTGGATAATTGCACAAAAACAAATGTACAAAAAATATGAAGAGAGAATGAATAAAAATGACGTGACGTTTATTTTTATAATGTGATTAATTTATTTTACTTTCTACCTATTGATTAATTTATGTTAAACTAATAAAAAAAATGAATATGAAATCATATAATCTTTGGGAATGAGTGGACATTTTATTGTTTATCGTAGCGCCTACATGGATTATCAAAAGACCTTCGCCCTATTAATAAATAATCTCATCGGTAATGAAAAGTTGTGTCCTGTGTGCTTAGTCACATTTGATTTTTTCTTAATAATTTCATTAATAAAATATTTTGAATAATTTATGCTTTATAAAAAAGAAAATATTATTTTCAATTACGGCCTTAAATATTTTTTCTAGCAGAATTGATATATTTTCACTTGAATACCCAATAAGATTATAGAACAAGCTCTATATCAATATCTAGAATATATGTCCCTAATTGAAGAGGCTATTTATATATGCAATAGCGATGTCATCTCTTGAGCAATGAACGCAGACCAATTAGTAATGATCAGCTTAAAGGGAACCCAGGGACTTCCTCTTCCTGGCCTTCTATACTGCCTCTCCCTTTCTCTCTCTCTGGTTACAGTCAAATTGCCACTTGCTATAAATTATTTCCCTAATGGAGATTGGAAATTGAAGGAAAGAATTTAAAAATTTGGCACGGTAATTAAATTTATTTATACCGTTTATTTAAAATTATAAATTTTTAAAGATTCAAAAATAATTTGGCTATCTCCAATCTAACAAAATATTATAATAAAATAAAAAAATCTGGTGTGACTGGCGCACAGCACACAACTTTCTCTTACCTTCGGTAATCGAAAGTTGTGTACTGTGCTTGTCGCACCAGATTTTTTGTGTCGACATGTATTTAGTTTCCGCAGTACGGTACATTCGATTTTGTAAAATTTATAAGTATGGCAAAATATTTATAGTTTTTAACCATGGCAACCATTTCTCCTATGAAAGTTGGAAGAAAAATGCAGCCAGAATTTTTTCTTTAAAAATATATTAATATTTCAACAGCTGACGTTTCGGCTTTGGTCAAAGCCACCCTCGGAGCTGCTGTTGGTCTTCATATACATATATTTTGCATTGTATCCTGTATTAAAATTAATTTAGGATATAACATCAGGGAAAAAAGTTTTCTGTTCAAAATCAACTTTTCCTTCTTCTATCACCAATACAATATAATTATTTTTTTGTGCCTAATGTGATAATTGACTCAGGGCAGTACAATTTCATCTTTGACCAAAGCCGAAACGTCAGCTGTTGAAATATATTTTTAAAGAAAAAATTCTGGCTGCATTTTTCTTCCAACTTTCATTCCTGATACATTTCTCCTATCTTTTCTATGGAGTACAAGAGTAAAGTGGTCTTCAGAAGATTTCAATTGCAAAATGAGAATATACATTTTATAGAGAATCTAAAAAATAATTGATTTTTGAATTTAAAAAAAAATCGTTGAAGCGAATTTTGAGAAAATCGAAAAAAACTGAAAAAGTGCATAAGTAAACTACTAGTACTCTTTGGTCGATTTTGTTCAAAAGCTTCGTGTCACGTCCCAGGGGGGTGCCTAACTTAAATATAAAATTTCATACTCTTAGCTCTTTTTGTTCTTGAGATATTTTGTTCACAGACAGACAGACACACAGACAGACCATGTCTCGAAAACCACTTTTTTGGATTCAGGGGACCTCAAAACGTGTATATCCATCAAAATCTCGACATCGAATTTTTGACATGAATCCAATACTTTCTCTATATATTAACATATATAGAGGTAAGAGAAAGTAAAAATATTGTATCTCGCTTTAAATTTTAAACAAAAATGAAACTCCCATCTGCCCTTTAATATGAATTATCTGTTAATTAAACAAACACTAACAACGTTTAATACAAACCATGTATTGGTCTATTTATATCCGCGAATTAACGCCATCTCTTGGAATATATAGTCTGTCGGTCAGTCCCCCAGGCCGATTCCATGGGGCTTTCGCTTTGTGCTTGCTTTCCTATCGTCACTAGTGGCTGGTCAACTGACACTGATGATCCCATGAGAGTAGAGTATGTATAGAGACATGATGGGTGGGATGGGATGAGATGAGAGTGTGCCCATTAGGTGACTATAGAGTCGCGTTAGACGCGATAACATATTATCATTGTATAAATGCAGTCAAATATTGTTCAGGAGTGAGTGATTCTCATAATGTTAACGAATAAAATCACATTTTTTTACTTTCTCTTACCTCTATATATGTTAATATATAGAGAGAGAAAGTATCGGATTCATGTCAAAAATTCGATGTCGAGATTTTGATGGATATACACGTTTTGAGGTCCCTTGAATCCAAAAAAGTTGTTTTCGCGACATGGTCTCTGTGTGTGTGTCGGTCAAAAAGTACTAGTAGTTTACTGATATACTGGTTCAGTTTTTTTTTATTTTCTCAAAATTCGCTCCAACAATTTTGATTAAAATCCAAAAATCAATTATTTTTTAGATGCTCTTTAAAATGTATATTCTCATTTTGCCATTGACATCTTCTGAAAACCACTTTACTCTTGTACTTCATAGGAAAGATAGGAGAAATAAATGGTTGTCATGGTAAAAAACATAAATATTTTCCCTACTGTCAGAAACTAAATATATGTCGACACAAAAAATCTGGTGTGACAAGCACAAAACACAACTTTCGATTGCCGAGTACCGATTTCGAGTACCGAGTAAGAGAAAGTTGTGTGCTGTGCGACCAGTAGAATTTGGTATCCAAATGATTTAAATAAATTCATCGGTCTGCCTGGGATCAGAACCCGCGCCCTTTGTATCATTATTGACATATTTTTGTGTCGAGATATATTTAGTTCCCGACAGTATTTTTTTTTTTTAACACACACTTTTTTACCCATTTCCGCTCACACTCACACATATATACACAGTCTTTTCGGGAACATAGACCATATAAGACCTTTACGATAACCGAAATTAATAAATTAATATAACAATTGGGGGTCCAGGCATTCTTATTTAAGTTATATTATTGACATTTGACAACTCTAATCGCTCGGCCATTAGGCCAGTATGTCCTATAAAAAAATAATCTCTATATATATTATATAAAGAGATAGTACCACAATAGTTTGGTCTATTTAGGTAAAAACCGACTGACAATTTGCATCATCAAAAATGATTCTTAAATATCAATATTCACACCTCTAGCTCATCGGGAAGTGACCTAAACAAAGACTCAAAGTTGGTGACTTTGAAAGAGCAAGTTAAATAAAAGCATTTAAAAACAGAATTAATTCTAAATATGTAAATAAAAATTAATATAGTAGAAATTAGAAAATTTCTAATATACAAAACTATTTTTGAACAGAATATAAGTGAAACGAAAACGAGATAGATAGATAGAGGAACGCAAATTTTTGTTTTATTTGTTTTGAAAACTCGTTTCACAATTCAAACTGCGTTTGCTCTATCTATCAGTAATAGTAAAAGCGATTTCTCTCTTTTGGTCTTCCAAAAAGGGAATAGGCCCTTTTGTAAACCGCTTAACACTTCTACAGCCGAGTAGCTTGCAGTACCCTGAGTACTATTACATGGATAGATGGGTCTGTGACAGTGTGGGGCCCCAGGTGCCCATCAGACACTTTGACATGGAAGCTGGCGCTCGAGGGGATCATGATACCACTCCCTCCCCTTCCCGCCCATCTCCCTTTTGAAAGGGCTACAACCAGCGAATATCTAAAGCACCCTTATTGCACGTGTCTAGAGAATTTGTCCTTATCTTACAGTTAAAGTGGGAATATACACTCTCATCTGATATTATCTCGTTAGTTTAATAACTGTTTATTTACAAAAAAAAATCGGACATATTATAACAAAGATAAAATTGGAGATATTTTGATTAAAATATTTATTTCTCAATGAGTGATAGACATATTTTTCTATGGGTTATTGAAAAAAAGGATAAATTATTAGGCTATATATTGAATATAAACTATCCAAATCTTAATGCTCAAAATAAAATAAATTCATTTGGATACCAAATGGCTTAAATAAAAATGCCTGGACCCCCAATAGATTTATTTACAAATATCGGGTATCGTTTAAAGTCTTAAATGGCCTAAGTTGCCGAAAATAATGTGTGTATGCGTGTGTGAATGGGAAAAAAGTGTGAGTGTTTAAAAATAAATAAATAAAAAAATTCATATTAAATTAGAAATAAATAATTAAATATTAAATGTTGAAAAATGGAAAAAAAAACCAAAAAGATAACTTAATAAGGGGGCCCGTAAAAAATGGGTTTATAAAATTTTCATTAAGAAAAAATCTTGTGTAACTGGTCGCACAGTACACAACTTTCTCTTACCTTCGGAAATCGAAAGTTGTGTTCTGTGCTTGTCACACCAGATTTTTTGTGTCGGACATATATTTAGTTTTCGACAGTACGTTACATTCCAATTTCAAGATGTAAAATTTATAAGAATGAGGAGATATTTATATTTTGTTACCATGGCAACCATTTCTCCTATCTTTCCTATGAAGTACAAGACTAAAGTGATTGGTCTTCAGAAGATTTCAATGATGAGAATATACATTTTAAAGAGCATCTAAAAATTAATATTTTTGAATTTTAATCAAAATCGTTGAAGCGAATTTTGAGAAAATAAAAAAAAAAAATTGAAAAAGTATATCAGTAAATTACTAGTACTTTTTGGCCGATTTTGATTAAAAGCTTATTTTCACGCCTCAGGGTGCCTAACTTAAATATAAAATTTCAACCTCCTAGCTCAATTCCTTCATGCTTAAAATTGAACACACACACACACACGACAGACACAGAAAGAGCATGTTGCGAAAACCACTTTTTTTGATTCAGAACGTGTATATCCATCACAATATCGATATCGAATTTTTGACATGAATCCAATAATTTCTCTCTCTATACAGTACATTAAAATATATATAGAGGTAAGAGAAAGTAAAAGTTGTATAGTTAGAAAATAATAAATGTTAGTAAGCTAGATATGATTATGATTCAGAGCAAATGAAACATTTCAGTTGCAATTCAATTAAGACACGAAACGAACAAGTGCTAATAGAGCAATGTATGATGATCGGATTATGAATGAGGCAAGCAAGTAGGTACCATCGGATAATTAAATTAAAGGCATCCAGGACAAAAGCGACGTACCCAATTAGGGTCTAGGGCTCCTAATCTGTTTGGACGCTAATAGTATAGGACCCAATAGAGCATGGACGAGAGGGCACCCAACAAATTGAATCATTTCGTCATCGCGCCTAAATCATCACCAATCACAATAGGTAAAATAACTGGAATCATTTCTAATTTACATTTCTAAAAGCCTTAGTCTATTGAGTCTGATATGACTTGATGTCAAATCAATTTATTAAGAGCTATGATTTATTAAACAGCTTTGAAAAAAATTTTAATAGGCGCTTAAATTGTAAGAATATGGCTCCTGTAGTGAAAGAGTATCGAACATTAACAAATTCATGAATTGTACAATTAAGAGTCGTTTTAAAATGTTTTAAAATCAAAAGTTTTATTTTTATTTGTTTTCTAGGCGTCTTTGGGGGTTTATTGAAGATGTATTAATCAAATTATTCGTATCGATGCCAACCGGGATTCGTTCCACAAGTTAATTTTTCGAGACCAACCATTCGAGTTTCGCCGTTCTTGTCGTGAAAGCATAAATATAATAAATAATTCTTCGCTCTATATTCTTTATCTAAATGTTTAAAATAAATGAAATGGTATTTGTTCAAATTCATTTGCACCTTTGAAGCGAAAGAACATTTTTCGATTCGATTGTTCAGCATATGGTGCTTTTAATATCTTACAATCTTTCTCTCAATTTTGAAATTCTCCCAGCTGAATGAAATAATCTTCCTCCGCTTTGGAAATATATTTAAATTAAATCTGTCGTTTTAATATCGGATATCGGATGGAATGAAGGGGAAGAGATCTCTTTCTATTAATACTTCAACCTGTGATTTTATTTGAACTCGTTTATTCAATTTGGTATTCAAATTATTAGTTCGTCATATTATTATCATATTTCATATAAAATGTTAACCTTATAGTAATTTAATTAAAAATGTAATAGAAACTGACCTTATTTTTTAGTGGGTGACTAATGAAAAATAATTATTACTAATTTTATTCATAAATGAATTATTACTCACCAGCTTATAAAAAGATTAATTTATTAAATCAATTTATACAATCCTCTTTGGGGAAGTTGATGGTTGGGGTGGTTTTGCATAAGAACATTAGCCTCATCCCATAAATTTAAATTAAATTTACATAATTTGAATAAATATGGAGTCAATTTTTTTATAAAAATAAATATTTTTAGATAGATGATTTTTGGTACACAAGTTTTATAAAAATGTCATTGATTTCATATTATCTTTTTTTCGGAGAGAAATTCTTTATTAGGCTTCGATGGAAAAAGATAGAATGATTTCAGAAAATTGCTAATTTTGTTTAAATCAAATATAATTAATATTTACTAAATCAAACAGCCGAAAAAGATACACCTTCGTTAATCGAAAGTTGTGTTCTGTGCTTGTAACACCAGATGTGTCGAGATATATTTAGTTTCCACCGATAGATATATATTAAAATTCAAGAGGTAAAATTTATAAACCTGGGAAAAGAGGTACATAGAGTAAAGTGTGCTTGAAACAATTTTGAGAGCAAAATGAGAATACACAATTAAAAGAGCATCTAAAAAATAATTGATTTTTGAATTTTAATCAAAATCGTTAGAGTAAATTTTGAGAAAATCGAAAAAAAAACTGAAAAAGTACATCTGTAAAGTACTAGTACTCTTTGGTCGATTTTGTTAAAAAAAAAGTAGTGTCACATACCATTGGTGTACCTAACTTAAATATAAAATTTCAACCTCATAGCTGTTTTCGTTCTTGAAATATTTTGTTCATAGACACACACACACAGACAGACAGACCATTTGGTATACCAAATGGCTTAAATAAAATTATCGGACTGCCTGGGATCCGAACCTTCGACCCTTGGTATACAAGGCAGGCGCGCTACCAACTACACCAAGCCCGAGGAATAAATCATCAAATCAAATTGAGAATTTTGTTAAATGTGAATTTTCTCAGCCTAAATTGATAAAAGAGTATTTATTTCCTGGCAGGCCTGGTCAGAGATAAGAAGAACAGCCCAGGCAAGGCCAAGCTATTGAATGCTTGCCAGAAGAAATCGATATTAAATATTTAAAATTACATATAATGTTGTAAATATTGAAGATACTTGCTTATTGTAATATTCAAAGTTGGGAACTATTAAATAGATGAGCTCATAAACTAATTAATTAAATCGCCACCCCAATTTAATTTATATATTCTTATAAATAATATTGTTATATTTAGTTGCAGGTCTATTCAGATTTTGATCTCTAAATTGATATTAACCTGTGAATTAGAGTGGCGGGGAGATTAGTGATTTATTACTGAATATACGAGTGTTTGTCTTGTACAGTATATACCGAAAGTGTTTTGGTTAATAATTTCTAATTTAATAGAATACTTTCTGTATGTGTACAGTTGACACCACAAGTGCCTGATGTGCTCGAGAGTTGAGCCTTGAACTTAGTTAACCGAAACAATATTTTTAAAATAAATCAATCATCTTTTTTACTTTCTCTTACCCTATATATGAAATATTTATGCAACTCAAGGGGAAAGGTTTAAGACAATTTCGCATTTTGGTTGCCTAAGTTCAAGGCGCCACCCTCGAGCATATCAAAAACATGTGGCCCCGACTGTACTTGGTACACATCTAAAAGCCAAGGGGAGGGAGTGAGGATCCCAGTTAGTTCGATGAATTTATTTAAATCATTTGGATACCAAATGGTGTAAATAAATTTGTCTGGATAATTTTTAATTTATATATTGTGTCAGCAGTTTAAAGGGCTCAGATGACGAAAAAACTTTTTTTTTTTAAACTTCGTAGATGAGAAAGTAAAATAAATTACCGTAAGCCCTATACCTATTTAAATAGTAATCAAATTTTTACTTTCTTCCCTTTGGAATCTATTTATTTAGAAGAAATTTATATATAATTTAATCTCAGATAGGCAAATTATTTGAAGATAGTGTTTAGTAATGAATTAGGTCTGTGATTATATTTGGTGATGTTAAAATAGAAATAGATTACTATAAATATTCGGTCCCCTAATAGGAATGTACTATATGTATATAGTTGGCATAGATAAGGGTTGAAAGGATGGCCGAGTGTATTTAATTCTTAATTATATATGCTTAACGTCACGACGAGGATCAAAGAAGCCACCAACCCATTGACTAAGACCCTGAGGTTTATTCTGGGGTGGACTACATAGCACATATGCGTTTCTAAGTGTAAACGGACATGTGGCACGCTACAGTCAATGCCTCTTTGTGACTTATTTTCCGCTTTTAACAGGGCTTTTTATCACCCAGGTGATAAATATTAAATAAATTTACAAAGGAAGATGCATAGAAAACATTTGAGGTGCTAGGGTAGTAGCTAATATTTGAAAAAATATAGAAAATTTAAGTTTTTCAAAATAAAGGAACTTGATATCCCAAGAAGATATCTACTTTTTATTTTATTTCATTTAAGGTCTTTTTTTGCCTTTGACCGGTGGCTCAGAGAGAATTCACTAGCTTCTCGCCCCGGGTTCGCTTCCCGAAATGGCCTTTGATGCCAAAAAATATCTTTTTCGGCTGCAAAGGGTAGAGATAGAATTTGGTTAAATCCATATCTCAATCCCGCTTGTTTGTCAATCGGTTAGATTTACAACATATATAATCATCATACTTATATATAAAAAGGCTAAGAGGGTGTCCGATGTGTGAAACAACCAATCAGGCCTCAGGGATAGCGCCATGGTAACAAAATATAAATATTTACCCATGTTTACGATTTTTTTTATTTATTTACATTTTGAATTCTAAAATATCGGCGTAAATTTTTTGTCTGTGTACCGGGAGAGTCCCGGAAAGGATATGATTCACAAAAAATCTTAAGTTCATGAATAATTAACCGCTAAAATAATCTCTACATATAAAAATGAAAAGGGAAAATGTATGTACCGGTATGTATATAAGTAGGCGAGCAAGGGGGTCCAGGGGCGCAGCCCTGGCTAGATGGAAGCCCCGCCGAAGGCGGGGCTTTGCGTCTAGTAACAATAAAAACAGATATATTATTATATTGTTTACATTTCAAAATTCACCTATAATATTTCTTGAGTGACGAAGATTTTTTTTCTCCTTCAAAGTTTTTTTTTTTTTGTTTAAACATTCACACTTTTTTCTCATTCACACTCACACTCACACACACATTCACACAGTCTTTTCGGCAACTTAGGCCATTTAAGACTTTGACGATAACCGTTGTAATATAATATTATCTAATTCCTGGCCACAAAGAGAAAAAAAAAATATTTCTACTCGGAACTACTATTAAATAAAGGGTCGAACTAAGCCGAGCGCACAACTTTGCCCACCAACTATTCAAGAAAAAAATAATGCCCTCCCCCCTAGAGCCCCCTTAATGGTCCGATGTTCATCATATTAAATATAATTTTACTCGGTAGAAAATGTACATTTTCGAAGTGGAAGACTCTTTGATCAAACCATATACTGTATTTTGTATGACAAATATTTTTTTTTTTTTTAATTTATTGTTAATAATTTTCTTAAGACCCCCGGGTGTGGCGTAGTAGGTAGCGTGCCTACCTCCTATACCAAACGTCGCGGGTTCGGACCCCAGGCAGTCCGATGATTTTATTTAAGCCATTTGGATACCAGATGGCTTAAATAGAAATGCCTGAACCCACAATAGATATATTCATTACAACGATTATCGTCAAATTCTTAAATGGCCTAATTTGCCGAAAAGTGTGAGTGTTAAAAAAAAATAATAATTTTCTTAAGATTTAATTAAAAAACCCATAAATAATAATAAATTTTTGGGAATCGTCAAATTGAAATATTATATCCCTGCTACTCCTGTTAGCTACTACAATCAAGAATTGTTGTAAGAGAAAAAATTGGTCGTCTCATCAAAATAAAGCGGAAAATTAGCTTTATAGTAATAACTTGTAAAAATGGGCCTGGGCTCCCTGACTTTACTGGCCAACCTACGGTTGATAGGCAAAGTTAAAAATCATCGAATGAATCACACTTTAATAACAAATAGTTATTGGCTTAAAAAGTACCTTCATAATAATAATGTTTATTTTTTATATTCAATGCTTGTAAATTATCATTATAAATAATAAAAGCTTTTTTTCAGTTTTCATATAAAGTCAAATCTTTTTTTTTAAACTCATATTCAAATGTCCTTTTTTATGATTAGATTATTGAAAAATTGTTTGCTATATATCGTGGGAGTGCGCACAGCCGTATACAACAGCAATATAGAAGCTTGTTTTTTTTTTTTTTTTCATTGCATCTTTCTTTCCCCTCTCCACACTCTGCGTGAAATTCACTCAAGTATCGTGCCAAGTTTATAAAGACCCCAGTGCGAGGAATCTTTTATAAACTTTTATTGAAAATGAAATAGGATTTTTTTTTTTCTACACGGTTCGTCCAAATGTTCTGTCAAAACTCTCTCCCATTCTTTCTTTGGTTTCGGTATTCAGAGTTGAAGGGAGGGAATGGTTGCCTTTGCATTCGTTGCGCAAGAAAAGAGAGATGATCCTTATCCAAGCGAATCATGATGAGGAGAGCGGGGGGGAGGGGGGGGGGTAGCGAATTTTTAACGGGATGGAATTGACTGAGAGGGGACATTCTAAAAGGGTATGTAAGCAAAACGACAGATTACAAGTTTTCATTACATTCATATATACAAACATTAAGTAAAAATGAGAATTTTTATTTAAATAAAAGAGAATTTCTTATTCAAAAAATTAATGCAAGTATAAAATATATATTTAATTAAGTATAATAATAGTAATAAAATAGGAATGAGAATAAATATTATTATATTAATTCAAGATAAAATTTTAAGTTCCCTAAAATCAGACCAAACAAAAATCTTGGCTACACTACTGAATCATGATAGATAAATATTTATATAAATAAATAAATAAATAATAAATGGAACTTGGTGGCTGTAAGTAAATTTAATTTAAATTAGTGAAGGCTCAGTCAAATAAAAAGCCTTTATGTGCTCCCCGACTGCGGAGACGTTTCGAGATATATTTAACGTCTTATCATCAGTCGGTATCAAAATAGATTAATTGTAAAGCATATGTGCATATAAAAAAAAATTTGTTATAATGAATAAGCCACGAACTTTTAGAGAAAAATTCTCAATATGATTAAAATTAGTTATTCTATTACATTTATATTTATAAATTTTTTTGAACTCAGGTGGGTCTAAAAGGCCGAGAATATAAAAAATTATATTGTAATGAACGAGAAAGTAAAAATAATTTTTTATAATTTTTAGTAACGACTGAAAATTTTGAATCTATAAATTAAATGGATTTTAAATAAGAAAGATTAAAAATAGTTTATTCTATAATTAGTGATATCAAAAGAAGATGTAAAAAAATTCCTTATTTATTATATATATATATATATTTTGTAAATTCGTGATGCATATAGAGAGAGGCTTATCTCAAAAGCCAGCTATCCGGAAATTCGATGAGTAAAGAATCTATTGAGATCAGATCGAGCATATCATGTCATGAAAATACATAATGTGAGCATTATCGATATTGGAAACCATCATCATATCTGGGTATATTTTAGAATAAAAATCTCTTCTCATATTTTCATCTAAAATCGATTTTAAGATTTCATCTGAATTAATATATATTTTATTAAAGAAGACAAATGAATAAAATGCAGTAAATCTGGGAGTCGTGTCTCTGCTACAGGTTCCAATATTACAATAGATAGACCAATGTTTTGGCTAATGGAGTTGCGAAAGAATTAAGATAGTTCTATAGACTGTTTCTTAAAGTGGGATCCTCTGCCCTAAGAGATTATATAATATATTGTATATATTAATAATAACGATAATACAATTTAATATTTATCAATTCAAATTACCGACAAAAGATAGGGTGCTACCAGGAGTCGAACCACGAATATACCGATTAGTACTCGGCATGCCCTGCCACTGGAACACAGCACGGCATTCGGTTATTTGAATTCACTCAGATTGCTATTTGTGAGAGGACCCAAATCTGAACCACAAATTTCACCGTTAGCAAGGCGCAATCTAGATGACTAATTCTCTCATTTGTGCAATTTATAAATAAGAAATTCTATCTATATCACGTTTGGGGCCATGAAGAAAATTCATAAAATTTAATATTTATCAATACAAATAGCCGAAAAAGTCAGGGTGCTGCCGGGAGTCGAACCACGGAACTATCGATTTGTACTCGAGTATGCCCTACCACCAGACCACAGTACGCCATTCGGTTATTTGAATAAAAATAATAATAATTACAGGTTGATTGAACTAGCCTGAGTGGACAACTTTAAAGAAAATTTATACATAGACATAATTTCAAAAACTATTATTTAAATAGATTCATGAGATCGCGAATTTTGATAACATTCATAGTGATGCCGAGTTTATAATCAATGGAGATCATAATCGACAACCGAAGATAGGGAAGGGGAATGATTAGACCTTAACATGATGTTTTATTGCAAATTGTGAGTCCCTTCCCTTAGAATCAACCGGCTGGCTGCCATCCGTCGCTCTCCGCTAGAGCCGCCTTCCCTCCGCTACCAAGCATCACGTCTCGTGATCAATTGATGCCTATTCACCAGGCGCTCAAATAAAATCACATTGCAGAATTACAAATTTTACTGATTTCTCATATTCTTAAGTATTTTTTACAATTTTCCATTAAAAATTTATTAAATTAGATTACTGAGATCGTGAAATAAATTAAAATTGGAAGAAAAAAAATTTCCCATTGCTGCTTTTAATTCTTTTTGTTTTTTTAAATCCTTTTTCGTGTTTTTTTTTTCTCACTTTTGAGTAAGGGTGCCGAGAACTCTAACAAAAACTATGAGAACATGGGAAACAGATTTTTAGTTGGTAAAGATAAAAATTAATTTGTATTCTTTAGAAAGGGAGAGAGACAGAGGAGTAAGCCGATGACTGCGCATTTTTGCCAAATATAATAAAATATAGCCATTTTTACTTTTTTTCTTTCAATTTTTAAAAGACCTGTGGACTTTAGTGGTAAAATATTAGCTTCTAGTGTGAGAAGTCGAGGGGATGTAATTCCATAACTTCAATTGAATTGACTACCATTCAATTTAAATAAATACGATGGTATGTAAGGAGGCTGAAAAGGATTTAAACAAATTTAGAGGTGCCGGAATATTATATTAATTATTAATTAGAAAAAGGCTTTTAGAAAATTAAAGTCGATTCAAATACCCCCCCCCCCTCTCCCGGAAGCGTGAAAATAAGTTTTAATCAAAATCGGCCAAAGAGTACTATCTAAAAAATAATTGATTTTTGAATTTTAATCAAAATCGTTGGAGCGACTTTTTTTGAATTCAGGGGACCTCAAAACGTATATATCCATCAAAATTTCGACATCGAATTTTTGACGTGAAACCAATACTTTCTCTCTATATATATTAACAAATATAAAGGTAAGAGAATGTAATATGAATAAAGTTCATTTTTGGAATAAAATGTGGAATCAATATGTATATTGTTAGATTGTAAGAAAATAACCGCGTATTTCGTCCTGAACGATAAAATTCTTATTTAAATTAAATTAAAAGAAAATGTATTACTAAAGATTGAATGTCTTTATCAATCTTATTATTATGGAAATATTTCTTGTTATTTCAATGATAATGTTTTATGGCCATATATCATGATGTGAAATTCGATTCATAGTGAAACAATAGGACCATATCCTTTTCACTAGATTATAGATGGCTTTGGATTGATATTGAAGAGCTTTCACATGTCAAAAGTCATTGCATTCGAGAATGGGTATTAACTGGAAATTTACAGTGATATTTCAATGACAAGTGAAACATTCACATATCTAAATTCATTATTTGGATTCATTTTAATCTAAGAAATATGATTAAGCTTATATAATATTTCAATTTAATGTTTCATCTAATAACAGAACATTTATTGATTTACTTTCACGTGATATTATTTAGATCAGAGGTTTCTAACTAATCTTAGGGTTCCGGTAAAAAGGTTTTGTGTGAAATTCACTATTCTTATTCAAAGAAATACAAGTATTTCTACATTAAAATAATTTGAGAATGATAAATTAATTCTTTTTATTTTTAATTTGGCTTTTTAGGCCATTTAGACCTTAATTTGATTGGTATCCAATTCAATTTAAAAAAAATTTCTTTTGGGACGGGATTCGAACTCTCGACCTTTAGCATCAGTAGCTAATGCTCTAACTCTGATTTACAACGTTGTAATTTTTACAAATAAACCAAAGTTAAACCGAAAATCAAATTCTATTTAAGATATTAGGGCTATACCTGAATGCTGTGAACCAATGGTTAGGACACACCTAGTACAAATTTGTGGATCCGTGGTTCAACTCACGGCTACATACCCTAACTTTTGAATTAATAAATATTGAATTATATAAAAAAATAATAATTAATTTTGTTTTTATTTATTTATTTCTCTGAGAGGAACAAAAAGAATAAACTTATGGGATATAAATGAGCGTTTTGGTATCTCGTGACTTGGGTGCAGCCTAATCCTTGTCACGTGTCAATGCTTCCACGCTAATTAACAGCACGGAAGCGACATAGACTTGACTTTGATTGGTTGGGACAATAACGATGGCTACGCTAACATAAAAAGCATGCATGCTATGCGACCAACAGGCATGCTCTATCACAACCTCTCTTAAAAGAGAGTATTTACGATTATTTATGACAAACTAAAAACGACTTTACAGAGAATATTTTAGTTTAATTCATACGGAATAGGAATTAAGTTCAATTGATTTGGCAGAAAGATATATGAACCTATATTATACCTACTGTATGTGTATTGTCCTATATACAGTGTAAAAGAGATAAAGCTTGAAATATATTTAATAGATGAAATTAATCTTACTTAAACGCAGAGGGAAATAATCAAATAATAAATTAAGCAACATATAATTTGTTCGGTGTTATTTGTAGTGGGAGATAGTTTCAATTAATTAAGTGTAATAGTTTTCATTAAATTATATCCAAGTTTTGACTGGTTGGGATATAATGCTCTTCTATTTAAATACAAACGAATCATTCAGCATTAATTGCTTTTTTGTTATAATTGATAAGATCGTATCATATCTGCGGGAAATTTCTTTGGAATTTCATCAAATAGAGCTCATTTACAAAAATTCGTCTCACTTGGTGTTATCTAAGTTAATTTTGCAATGCCCGAACCGCTTTAGTGTATATCTACAATAAAATAAAGCTATATTTTAGTTTAATTTGAATTAGGTCTAAAATAATAATTAATTTTGGGTTATTTATAGTAACCCATTATTATTTCAAATGTAACAATTATAATTATTATTCTAGCGTAGCCAGGATTTAGTTTGGGAAAGGGAGGAGGAAATATTTTTGATAGCTACTAAATTACCTGATAAAATCATTTTTTTCTCCCTTTAGACTTATCACTTCACAATTTCATTAGAATTCAATTTTTTTAAAGTCTTTTCGGTATCCATTCAGGGGGTAATTCAGACTTTAACGATACTCATATCGCCTGCTGAGAATAGTGGCAAAAGTCCGAAATTATATGTACATGTTAATATACATATATTACAGAGAGAAAGTATTGGATTCATGTCAAAAATTCTATGTTGAGATTTTGATGGATATACACGTTTTGAGGTCCTAAGAGAAAGTTGTGTGCTGTGCGACAGTCACACCAGATTTTATAAGTTGGTATCCAAATAGTTTAAATAAATATTCATCAGATTGCCTGGGGCCCTCGGGCTTGGCATAGTTGGTAGCGCGCCTACCCTCTATACAGAACGTCGCGGGTTCGGACCCCAGGCAGTCCGATGATTTTATTTAAGCTATTTGGATCCCAAATGGCTAAATAGAAATGTCTGGGCCTCCAATAGATATTATAAATAATAACGGTTATCATAAAAATGCTTAGTCTAAGCCTAAGTAGCCTAAGTATGGCCTAAAATACTGTGTGAATGTGTGTGCGAGTGTGAGTGTGAATGGGAAAAAAGTGTGAGTGTTAAAAAAAATACTGCCTGGGATCAGAACCCGCCTCCCTTGGTTTTAAAATTATCAATATTGATTTTTTTCATCACCACCTCTTGGCCACAGAGGAAGGGGGTAGATGCATTGTTATTTTTAAAAATATAAGTGATTGGTTTTTTAATATTTATAAAATCCATAAGGTATAGGATTGGATAAATAAAAGAGGGGAGGAATGCATGGGTCAAGCAGAGTACACATTATTAATAATTAATTGCTAAACATAAGCAAATAATCCATTGGGATAATCTAAATTTGATGTAGAATGCATTCCAAAAAGGGTTTATTATTCACGATTAAAACAGATAATTGCCATTTCCGGTATATGATGTATAAATAGGCAACCATCTCGCAGGTTTTCTGCTATTAATTAATTAACAGTCTGATATTTATAACTAGTTTTTGAAGGAGTATTCATGCGTTTAAATATAGGAAATTATTTAATGGCTTTTTGTTATGGGTAGATATTATTTATCATGCCACGCTTTAGTCTTTTTTAATTAGCTTAATGAAAACTTTAATAATAATATTATTATAAAAATAATAATAATAATAATAATAAAATGGGGTGGTTTTTGAAATTAAAATTAATTTAAGAGTCTGTGGGGGGGGATCCAGAGTTGTTCGGTGGAGGGGGGGGGGGGTAATCTTGGTGTGAACTGGCCTCTCAGCACACAATGCATTCTGTGCTTGTTTATCATATTTTTTGTGTCGAAATAGAGGGACATCATTTGGAGGGGGGGGGGGGGTAAAGGGGGCATTTGACCACCCTCCCCCCAAAGCTTTGGGAAAAATAGTAAATTTAAATAAATACAAACAAACTCTCATACTCTTTCTTTATAAATAAGTATAGAAGATAATCATAATGAGGTAGGCCTATATATATGTTTATAGGTATACAAATTGAGTATCACAGAAAGTAAAAAAATTTTTGGCTGAGTCCATCCGTTATAAAAATAAGACCTTTTAGCCCACCTCAGAAGAAACTAGTAATGTTACTTTTCTAAATAATAAAACGATCAGTGGGACCCTTATTATTTTTTTATCCTCAACAATTATAAAATCGCTTCTCATGTCATATTTTATAAAACACTCCACATTTGTATAATTTGATGCATTGAGGATGAATTGCGTTAGTTGCCAAATAAATTATTTTAATGTAGAAAGGAGTTGCCAGTTTATATAAATAATAATTTATAGTTAAAAGACGAAAAAGGTTTCTAGAAGATTAAGTACAGTAAATTAGGTATTTATTTAAATTATATAAATTTGAATGTTAATGGATTGAATAAGTAATACACGTCACGAAAAAAGGAAATAATAAATAAAAAAAAATTAATAAAAAATTTATTTTGAAATATTTTTTTCTTAAGATTAAGATTACAATCATTGTTTTCATAAATTCAGATTATCTTATATTAAAAATGAGATTAGAAAGAGTAAAATGACGATTTAAATTTAAAAATAATCTCAAAATTAAAGAAGAAAGAAATGTCTTGTGAAGTATATAAAATAATGAGCGTAAAGTTTGTTTAATTTTAATTAATTTTACCTAATTATAAAGTGTCAACTAGATATATCGGTTACAGTTTAAATGTAATAAAAAAACTCTATCTATGATCATCAATGAGACTATTTTTTTCTTTCTCCTGGGGAGGGATGAGGGGGGGGGGTTGGTGATCTTGAGCCCAAAACCTCATTTTGTAAAATTTCCAGATTGTTTTAAACGATACAATGCTTAGAACAAATGATAGGACCAATCACGGTAATGATTACTGTAAATTTGATACTGTCAAATGTTTAACAAAGTTTTAGCTTAAAAAAATATCGTTAAAATTTGATTATTAATTATTTGGTAATTTATTTTACTAATAAAAAATAAATTTCAAAATTTTTACTAAAGGAAAAAAAAAAAGCTTTGATAATTGCAAAGAGAAGTTAAATATTAAACCAAACTAAGTTTTTCTTTTAATAAAAAGTTTATAGGTAAATACTTAAATCAAGTTTCCTTCGAGGATGATGAGGTTAGTCAGGGTAAACAAGGAGTGTGATGAAGGTATCTCGTGAAAATTAAAACGGCCCGTTGCAAGATGTTTGATTTAACTTTTAATTAGTCATTACCCGGCTGGTCAAGAGTGCTTAATTATAGAAAGCCCCAAAGGGCGGGGGTGTATTATTTTGAACAAGTTGGGGTCCCGAGAGCCCCGTTTTGGGGAGGTTTAACATGCTAACTTGAATGGCTTCTGTCTGGCTTGCAGTTCGAATTGAGAATTAATGATACATGCTTTGTGGACCTCTGTTTCTCGACAGTAGCCAGTTAATAAATTTTGAAAACAAACTAAAATAATGATATAGTATTTTAAAGATAATAAAAATTAAAGAGGAGGTAAAAATTAATGAAACAGTAAATTATTATTTCATTTAGGAATTTAGGTTGAAAATAAAAAGCCCTAAATTACTGAAATATTGCTATCTAACCTCTCGGTTTCAACTTTCTACTGGTTTATTTGCAACCTATTCATTCAAATAACAAATAACGTCCGTGGAGGCAGGGCCGGATTTAAAGCGATTGGGTCCAATCGGGCCCCGCACTTGAAGAGGTCCCGCATCACCACCAAATTTAACAAAAAGTTATTTGTGGAAGTTTACAAGCAAATTGCTTTTGACGACAAAGGATAAATTATAAATTATTCAAATAATTAAAAATTATTAACAAATATAGGTAAGAGAAAGTAAAAAGCCAAACGCAGGATTCGTTATTTTAGTTTATTTTATGGTAAAATTCTTTTTGAATAGAGTATTTTCAAAGAAAATGAATCGAATACTTTCTCTCTATATATTTCATATATAGGTAAGAGAAAGTAAAAAGTGAAAAGTCAAATGAAAATTATTTTTGAATTGTGAATATGAGACACATTTCTTTTATCGCATCCAAAAAATAATTTTATCCCCTCCTCCTTTAAACAAGGACGGATACAGGGGGAGGCGGTGTAAAGGTGATAATTACCCCCCCCCCCCCCGAGACTTGACAAAAATATATTTTTTGGGAAAAAAATTGTATTTTTAATATAAAATTTTAAAAACTAATATTTAAAAATTTTGTATATAAAATTGTGTATATATATTCTGATAAACAACTCCAGAAAGCACCTTTAAATTACCGATAATAAGAAAAAATTGTGTGCTGTGCGACCAGTCACACCAGATTACCCCTCCCCCGGGAAACTCCTCTGGATTCGCCACTGCCTCTAAATAGGAATCCTTGCTGCTATTAGATATAAATTATATAAATTTTCCGTTGGATTAGTGTAATTATCATTAATATATAATAATATTTCAATAATAATATATATAATATATGGACCCTGTTATGCAATGGTGTGTCAAAAATTCGAGTTTTGAGAAAATCAACATTAAAGTTTTTTGTTTTCATTGGATTATATATAATTTTTCTTGTCAATTGTGCAAGTAACATTAAATATAAATTTTTTTACGACATATTTCATAAAATATAGTATTAATTAAAGCATTTGAAACAATTCCGTGCTTAACTCAATTTTGAATTTTTTGGTCTTTGACACACCAATGCATAACAGGGTCCATATAATTAATATATAATAATATTTCAATAAGAGGAAGATTTAATGCAGTATTGGACCAAGGAGTTGTGGTTAGAGAATAACAATAAAATGTATTAACTAAGTAGAGCCTTGTTTGAAAAGGATGGAATTTTTTCAATCAATACTCAAATAGACTGTTCTTTAGCCAGTCAATTTATCGTTTAAGATAGCAAGTTTGCGAGATAGGTTTGTGCTTAAGATTGGGCCTGGTTCGACTCCAGGGGGTGCAATTTTGTCCAAAAAAATTTATTGTTGTTTGCTTATATATATGTTTTTATTCATACGGGGATAGGTGATTCCTTCTATTTTAAAAGTTTTATGAAGAATGGAAATGGCTGTGATGATAATTGAATAAGGACAGCTATGAGCAGGGCAGCCAGCAGAAATAAAAAAACACTTATATTTCATCGACGTTTCGGAGCGCGTCCCGAAACGTCGATGGAATAATATAAGTGTTTTTTATTTCTGCTGGTTGCCCTGCTCATAGCTGTCCTTATTCAATTTAAAAGTTTTAAAAAATAATAATTGACATTATAAAACTCTCTCTTGGAAAAATGCTTGATAAGAGGGCCCATATAAAAATGGATTTAAGCTTTATTCAGGTAAAAATGTTTCTGACAAAAATGAAAAAATAATGAAATGCAATAGTGATGTGAATTAAAAGGTATAGAAGAAAAGTTGTGTGCTGTGCCATCAACAAAAAAATTCAGAGAAATAAAGAATTTCACAAAACATTGATATTTATTCAGTGTAGAAAACTTTATTTTTACATAAAAAAGAAAAATCTAAAATGCACACAAATGTTTATGT
This sequence comes from Euborellia annulipes, assembly GCA_023213315.1. Lineage (NCBI taxonomy): Eukaryota > Metazoa > Arthropoda > Insecta > Dermaptera > Anisolabididae > Euborellia > Euborellia annulipes. The sequence continues at coordinate 152,521 of JAKCPI010016039.1, forward strand.
GCTAATGAAGGCTAAGACCTCCCTGATTACATCATCAAAATAATTCTTCTTTAATTAGGAAAAAAGCTTTCCCGTTTTATAATTAAGAGCATTTTAAATACAAAGTTTAGAAATGTTATGAACAAAAGAGGTTTAGTGGTATATTAGCAAAAAAGGAAAACGAATAAGAGATGATGATTATTTGCGAAAAAATAAACTAACTATATCTTTCATAAAAGATAAGCGGTTTTAATAAATTCCTTTAACATCCTTGTCAAACCTATGTAAATTTATATAATTCCTTCCACTGAAAAAATACCACTAATAATTGCATTAGTAAGGCAAAAACTAACAACTCATCGCGAATCATTGAGGAAATCATAGATAGAAATGCCTACCCAAATGAAATTTATATATTTGTCTATAATATATATATTGAGTAGTGAGGATATCCAGGCAGCCAGAAAAACAATAAAGAAAATTAAATTTGTCTTTATTTTCATATATTTTTGTCTACGTTTCGGCCGATATTCCGGCCTTCATCAGGACAAATGTTGTTTGCCTCAGGCTCTTGGCAACTCCTGACAATGTGTTTGAGTGAACATTCGTCGGATGGCATGACTTCTGGTTCAATAGACCAGAAAAAAAAAAAAAATATATGAAATAAAGACAAATTTAATTTTCTTTATTGTTTTTCTGGCTGCCTGGATATCCTCACTACTCAATATATATTCAGCCACTCCTCCTGGAATTAACCATTATATAATATATATATACTGTATATAGAAGTTCAGGAAAAATTCCGCCACTGGGTGTAGATGATAATAAATTTTCTCGGGTTAAGTTCGTTGGTTGTTGAGATTTAGTAGACGTTTAAGGCTCTTCCCCTGTGGAGGTGGTTCGTTCCATTACTTCCTAAACGTTGTTTACTCTGGGTAGAGCCTTAAACGTCTACTAAATCTCAACAATCAACGAACTTAACCCGAGGAAACTTATTATCACCTACACCCAGTGGCGGAATTTTTGTGTGAGTTTAGGAAGTAATGGTGGAGATGGTTCGTTCCATTACTTCCTAAACGCACACTCTGGGAAGAGCCTTAATCGTCAAATAAATCTCAACAATCAACGAACTTAACCCGAGAAAATTTATTATTATTATAATTTATTAGTGTGAGTTTGGGAAGTAATGGTAAAAACAAACCATCGCCAGCATTACTTCGTAAACTCACACTCTTAAAAATTATTCTAAAAGGGAAAGACGAAGACGAGTAAATCTTAAGACTCAAACCGAGAAAATTTATCTTCACACACATCACATATAGGCCTATATATATATATATATGTATCTGGAAGGCTTCCATCAATAAGAATCTTCACATATATACTGTGTATATACCTTTAAAAATATTTTAAATATATATTAAATATTGTGTTTTTGAAAATAAAATATAAAGTTGAGCTTACTTTTTGTTCGTTGTCCTCCAAATCGTCGAAGATGATCTCTACTGTCGGCATGACAAAAGGATGATCCTCTTCATTCTTGGATGTACACTGAACGGAACAATCTTTAGGCATCACGAATATTTTTTTATTAAGCACACTATTTATAAAAATGTTTGGTAACTTTGCGTAATAATTATAAAACGAAGATTTATAAGTAGCCACAAAAATCGAAATTTTACTAGAATTTTGATTTACTGCACTAATATTATTAAATAGAATTAATTTTCGGCACAATTTTATATAATTTAATTGATTTGATAATTTGTTTTGAATACCTGAAAAATAGAAGAAGTTATGATAAAATTTTGATGTAAGTTAGGTTAGTATTTAAGAAAATAGTATTTAATAAAATGTTTTTTAAATAAATTAAAATTAAATTGAATACTCACCAAAAAACATTAAATAATCTTGAAATGGTTAAATTTTCACTATGATTTATTAATTATTTTGATACGAGACAAGATACAATCTTAAAGAAAACCGCTAGTAAAATTAATGAACAAAATCACATGTGCATGTGACTGTCAAAAAAATTATTTTAAGAATTGAATTGTTTTTATTCAAATTTATTAAAATTAAATTTTTTCTTTTTAAAGAATAAATATTTAAATATTTATTAAGCCTTTTACTATTTTTATTTAATTTTATAAAAAAGCCGGGAAAATTTGAATTTATAAATTACATGAATTGGATATTTTTATTAATACTTTGCACTAAAACATTTTAAATCGGATATGTAACTTTTATAAATACTATATGTAGACTTGTGTATATCATTGACTTGATTATTTCCATGAGAGTATAAATGAAATTCAAATATTCAATCCACAGATCATACATTCAATCTCAAGAAACATTTTCTCAACTGGTCTTTTATTTACAAATCTTTTTTTTCTTTGTATAAATACAATTTATCAAAGATACAGTCGTTAAAAAAAAATTTTTAAGTAGAGGTTCCATGATTTTGTTAATGGGAGTGGCCTCTCTCCCCTTTACCCTAGGAGAGCATAAACTTAATAAAATCTTGATTGTCTTTGAGAGGTCCCTCAGGGCTCGCCAAAACACACAAATTTAGATTAAAAAAAATTATTGAAAATTTATCTTTGAGGGGCCGGGGCTCTCGGGGTTCAGGGATATACGGTATTTTAAAAATATTTTAGTGTATGGAGGAGGGGGATATTTAAAAATGAGTTCGCTCCCCTCCCCCCTGCCCGAAAAATTCAATATACACCTCTGGTACAAAATGTATATAGGCCCCCTCTTCTAGAGCAGCCCCAGGCCCCAAACTGTCTCGTTAGCCTCTGTTTAAACATGATAATATCCTCACTGGGATGGATTGATATGAAAAAATTTGCTGTAGAAAAATAATAGGAAAATTAGATTTCTAATCATCACCTATTAAAAAACAATTTGATATCATCTCAGATTGAGGAACACCAAGCGGCGAGAGTTCGAACTAAATAACAAGCTTTGTGTATGATTTAGCAAGCTTTGTGTATGATTTGATTCTCTTATGCACTTGGCAATCAAGTTCCAAGAATACCTTGATTCCAAGTAAAATGGATATTGTTAGAAATCTATTTTAATAACGATTTATTAAAATGATATAAGTCATTTATATAGTTTGGAGGGAAAGTGGTGTAGGTTTTCCGTGAAACATATTTAGAAGTAAAATTATTTAGTATATGTGAGGTTTCACCAAGTTATAAATGAAAGAAATATTGAATTTATAACTTAATAAATTCAATATTTCAGACATTTATATAATAAAAAAATAAGAAATAGGTTTTTATCAAATACAGATTTATATAGTAGAAAATTTTAGGATGCACAATTTTACAAGAGAATAGAGAGAGTGAGGCTAATTAAATGAAATATTATAAATACCATTTATAATAATTCTGAGTCGACCCCGCAGTGTGAGACTAAGGCGAAGAAAGGCTTGAGAATGACCATTGACGAAGAAAGCTGATGACCATTAAAATTAATAATCCACTATCCAAGAACACTAATTAAAACACTGATGAGCACTAATAATCACAAAATAAAAAAAACTTTTAATAAAAAACGCAAGCACACAGTGAATGAATGGCGCGTAAACAGCCAACTGACGAGAAGTTGGCTTCCCTTTCTCCTTTAAAAAAGGAGGGAATTAAAAAAAAGAGTAGGGGAGATGGCGCGTAAAATGAAGGCATTATTTTAAATCTGGTGGACAAATTTTTTTATGTTACAAAAAAACACCCGGTAAAATAAAATAAATCATTCTAAATTCAATTAAATTCAATATCTTACAAAAATTTATTTATTTTACAAAAGTTGGTTAATTTTTGAAATATATTTAGTTTGCTGTATATAATGGTAGATGGTATTCCAATGACAGGGGCGTATAAGGGGGGGGGGCCGAGGGGGCCCGGGACCCCCCCCCCCCCCGAAATTTCCTAAATGCATATACATATATAGGAATATAGAGCCAATAATGGGTCTCGGCCCCCCGCAAGAGAAAATGTTCCGCGGGCGGCACACGAAAAAAATTTTTATTTCAGCGAAAAAAAAATTTTTTGCAGAAAAATTTTTGAGATCAGGCCCCCCCCCCTCCCCCGGGAAAAAATTTCTATATAAGCCCCTGTCCAATGATATGAAAAATTGAAATTAACTCATTTTCAAAAAAATTTGACTTACACTGTTTCTCAGCCCTCCATATATATACGGTTTGGATTGGAAAGTGATTCAAGAAAATAGTGATTGTTTTTCTTTCAAATAAATATAAACTAATTTTTTTTTTATGAAAATGTTAAATTATTTTATTAGAATATATATAGGCTCTGTAAAATGTAATGTAAAAAAATTTATATATAATAAGAATTAAAAAAATATAAAAAATTTGAAAGAGAATCAAGATAATAGAAATATTAAATATATAATCTTTAGAATATTTATTTAAATATTATTATTATATATTATATTTTTATAGCATTTAGTCGATCATCGATTTAGACATTTCTTCAAAGCTTGTGTCGGCAACAGCAATTTCTTTTAAGATATTATCTTTTATATGAATAAATACATCAGCATAGTTTTTATCACATTTAACATTCGACAATTCAAATTCTTTTAAACTAAAAAAAAAAAAAAATGCAAATTTTAAATATTATAAGATAGTAGTATTCAATATACCTCGCTTCGGACTTAACTAGTCATAGATATATTTAACAAGACTATATGTTACCTCCTGAAGCACCTTAACATAAACTATATATATATAATAAATATTACTTACTCTTTCACAAGATCAAGAGATCCAACTTTAGAAGTTTTCACATCTGTGAAATAATCTTGTTTTGTTTCAAAATCAATTCCATATTCGCTACATTCTGCTATTTCTGAGTCTGTTAAAGCAACTTTTGAATTATCACAAGCCTGAAAAAAAAAATTTATTATTTAAAACACAATCTGCGTTCAATATATTTTATTGAAATATATAGGGGTCTGTCGAGAAGAGGTCAGTCAAGTGAATTTGAAAAAAGCGTTAAATATATATAGATTTTAAAGTAAATCATCTTTTTATAAATAGTTTTATGAGTATATTTTTTAATAACAAAATGACTTCCTCAGAAAAGCGGAAAATGAAACCAGGATCTGATTTTTTAGGTGAACTCTCGAAGACCTTCAAAATAAAGTTTATAAAAGTAAAATATCTTACATATAATCCAATACCACAATTGCTGATTTTTGATTTATTAAGATAAATCTTGCTCTCTTGAAGAGCAACTATTGCAGTTCTTGCATTAGAAAATTCACATTCATTAGCTTCCAACTGGCCAGACAAGATAACAAATGTTTCCACATCGCATGTTCCCAAAATTTTACATGAATTTAGTGATAATAGGCTATTTACAACCCGAAGACTTGTGAGGCGATTTTTAGCATCAATAGATACATTTTCCAATGTAATTTTTCCTTCCTTTGCAAATGCAAACTTTTTTGGGGATATAGCATTTAATTCGAGAGTACATTTTTCTAGTCCGCATCCTTAAAAAAAAAAAAAAAAAAAATTGAGAAATAATCAATTTTTCTTTAGAAAATATAAATAGATAAAAAATAAACATTATACCTATAATTTTAATATTGTTTTCAAATTCTTCAACTTCATTTAAATAATGGGTTCCTGGACAAAGGAAAATGCTTTGATTTGGAATAGCATTTTTTAATGCATCAATTATATTAGAAAAAGTACTAAAACAAAAATAGCATATAATTTAAAAACAATCATCATATCAATAAAAATTAGCATATTTTTGAGTTTATTTTTTTAAATTGCCATTTTGATATATTAAATTATACTTACTTGATATTTGTTTTTCCCATTTTATTTTTTATATTTTCTAAAAAGACAAATAATTCTTCCATAGAACCTCCAAGCCAAACAATTGAAGGTGAATTTGAACCAGGACCTTTATATAATTCTGTACTTTTCTTATTTAAGCCTCTTTAATAAAAAATTTAAAATTAGAGATAATTTCATTCAATTATTAAATTTAAAATAAATTACCTTAGAACAGGATTCTCTAACATACGAAAATGTCCTTTAACTTGTTTGAGAGCGAGATGTAATTCCATAAGTTCTAGAGTTTTAGAATCAACATTTTCCAATACATTATCATTTTCTTCCTGTACTTCTTGTTCCAATTTTTGAATACGAGAAAAAATTGCTCTACCTTCTTCAATTAGAGAATGGAATTGTAAACGCAAATGCCTTGATCCAGTTTGAACATCTTTTAATCTGAAAAAAATAATATATTATATATATAATGGTATGGAGGAAGGCCGTCTAATTTACAGGAAGGTGAAGAAAATAGACTTAATTCGGCCCAAAATTATTTATTACCAATGTCTACGTTTCGGGGACTAAACGTCACCCATCCTCAGGACAAAGGTCGTAAAGTCTTTCGTGCCTCCAGCACTCGTGTAATAAATACAACAATAATTTGTTGTGTGAAATGATGGCTGTATTTTATATTAGGGTTCAGCTCACCATATAGCCAAATGCTTGCAAATTTTAACCACGAGCCACTCTGAGTCAATGCTCAGAGTCATTGACTCAGAGTGGCTCGTGGTTAAAATTTGCAAGTAATGTATATGGTGAGCTGAACTAATATAAAATACAGCCATCATTCACACAACAAATTATTGTTGTATTTATTACACGAGTGCTGGAGGGAAATACGATGTCCTGAGGATGGGTGCGTTAGTCCCCGAAACGTAGACTTGGTAATAAATAATTTTGGGCCAATTACTATTTTTTCACCTTCCTATATTTATATATATATATATATATATATATACACACATGAGTAGGCTTTTTTTTTTTTTTCTTTATTTTTCTGGCCGTTAGCCTCCGCCATTCAGCCATCCAAAGTTTTACCATGAATAGGCTTATATATATTTTTGCATCCTTCCTCAGATTATACATCTTTTTTTTTACTTAATCGAGTTTATTCATTTCTTCTAATAATTATAATTATAATCAAATCACTTCAATATGGAAACACAAAATCTACAAGTTTGGAAATTAGAGAGGCAGTTAGTTGCTCTGTGTGTCAGCTTTCCAGGTATACATGGAGCTGTGGGAGGTGCTACGTGGGAGTTGAAAAAAGAAGAGAACACGCTTACGACTGATCCTTTAAACAGTCATAAATAGAAGACCCTTTTGTGCTTTGGCCAGTCGGCACCCTCGCTTGAATTCAAGATCCTTCCTTAACATTTTAACACTTGATTGCAACAAGAAATATCCCAAATTAGCAATAAATTGCCGGAGGCGAGTAAGAGGGTCCAGGGGGCGCAGCCCTTTGCGACTAGTGTATATATATAAACTAAATGTAATAGGAAGATGTTTTGTTGATGTGATAAAATTCTAGACATAACTAGATTGGTAGAAGCTGATTGAATTTTACGAAGGATTAACTTTAGATTAGTTTTTATTAATAGAATAGTTAGATGGTAGGCTTTGAGGAAAACAATGACCTCATAAAGGGAATAGATACTATTAACATGGGGAAATTTCCGCCACCTAGCGTTAAAGTAATTAGATACCTAAATAAGTACAATACATATAATCTCAAAAATGGTAGAGTAAGTCGACCCCGGAATATAACCGAAGAGCGGTGATCATTTAAGGCCTTCGCGCCGGAAGGACGCGAGGTGAAATAATAAGGTTCTTTGGATATCTAAAGTGGACGATTTACTATGTTGCCCAGGGATATACGGCTACGGAGAAGTCTAAAAACGGTCTCTCACAATTCATTTGATTCAGAATCGGCTCTCTGATAACGACAACATGTTCTGGTCCAAGGTCTGCTGGCCTCCAAATAGTCTTGATCTGAATTCTCTCGACAACTACGTGTGGCGCGTAGTTGAGATGGTTATCAAGACGAGGTACCCCAACGTGGCAGCTCTCCAAGTTGCTATAGAGGTAGTATTTGCGGTGATGGACCAGGTTCAATTTTAAAAAAAGCGACGTTGCGCTTTAGGCTCAGGAAGCAGTGATTGAGCCCTTGGCTATATAGAGTGAGAGAACTTAGGAAGGATCCCTTAAGTTAGATATTAAAGCATTTATGTATATTTTTATTATTAAAATGACTTTGTACCAAAATGTCTTTATATCCGGATTTTAGTGGAGGACCCTGATACTATACAAAAACATTTTTTATCATATTTGAATGTTAATTCATGATCAATCTCTTATAAAATTCAAAGAAAAAAATACTTACAATGATATTCTATTATATAAGTGTGACAGGACCCAATCATCAGAATCATCATCACGATCCCATGGTTGCCATATAAAATCATAGAAAAATCTGCAAAAATGATAAGTATATAAATAGTAACGTGGAGGAAGGCTTATTAGTTTGAAGTTAAAATAATAAATATGAATATTTATTCGGCCTGAGTCTCTTTATTTTTACAGGCCGATATTTCGGAGAGTAAACGTCATCCATCCTCGTGTGATGTCAAAAATGTCTAGCCTCCATGTTACGGGGTGAACAATTAACCATCAGCTGCTGAAGGATCGTAGCAAGAAAATTTTTAGGGGAGGGGTTCAGATGATCCGAGATGTAATCTTCCATCCAAATGAATAAAATTTGAATATAAAATATTTTTTATAATTTCTAACTGTATTTAAAATTTCAACACCATGATTTTGAGTTTATATTAATGCAAATCAAAATAAATTAGATAAACTTTAAAGGGCCCTTTACACGGTCAATAATAATGACATTACTTTGTCAGAATGACATTAATAAGCGTGTGATTCTGATAAAGTAATATCATTATTATTGACCTTGTAAGACGCCCTTAAGAAACTAAGGATAGTATTTGTTTAGATTACATCGATAAAACAAAAAATAAGTTATATAGATATATAAGAAATATATTTATAATAATTAAATTTTTATAAAGAAAATTTACAAAAGTTGACTCATAAACTCAACCCTTACAGACTTATTCAAACATATCAAAAAACAATGAATCTCCAGTTTTGTGTTTATTTTATAATAATTCAATTCGTTTTATGATTAAAATAATAAAAATACCTTAGTTTATCGATAATATTGGCTGTCTCATAGGCGTTTACAGCATTTTCTTGTTCTTTAGTCGGATATAAGTTGACCAAAGGTACTTGATGAATTTCTGGTAACTCAGTAGTATCATCTTTAACGGCAATTATTTCAACATTAGCAGCGAGTTTTGCAAAATTTATGCTATTCACCTGTTAAAAAAAGAAATTAGCAGATAATTAAGGCGATATTTTTCATATAGTATCTTTACTATTGAAAAAAAAAATATACATTCTATATAAGTGGGGTAATAAGTCCTTAAATTTAAACACTTACCATTACAAAAACAACGGTAGGAAATGGAATGGAAAACTTTTCACAAGTTTCTCTATTAATTTTCCATAAAGCATTCCAACCAATTGGTTCGATTGCAACTTCAATATAATAAGACCATTCTTGAAAAATATCTAAAGCCTTCGTTGGCGATTCTTTGGAGGGATAAAGAAATATATCTGAATACTCCTCAAAACGAGTTTCATAGGTTTTATCAAATGTTATTATTTCTGGTGACATTATTAAAAATTTAAAAGAGTAAGTAGATTGAAATTATTTACCTAAACTAATTAGTATAATTTGAAAATAAGAGAAAACTTTTTTAAAAGAGGAAAAATTGTTCAACGAGTTTTTGATATATTTAGATTTTTAAAAATTTGAATTTTAACAGAGAGGTAATATAATAAATAAAAAAGTTAGATTAAAAATAAATTTGAAAAATTTTTAATCTTTAAATAATAAGATAATAAAACAAAAGTAATAACTAATTTATCTTTTCTATTTTTTACTTGAAAATTTATTTTTTTTAAATAAAATCAATCGTTGGTGCTACTGAAAAATTAAAAAGTCTATCTTCATTTGTGTATTTGTGGCTATGAAATTTACATATCTTTTTATTATCTATGCTCTTTATATTCTCTGACTTCGGTTAAAATTCAATTCCCTGAATTCAAATTCAAATAATCGGTTTATATCTTATTATTTTTTCTAACGGTCAACATTCATCATTTATGAACATTTATACTCTTTAAGAATAATTAAAACGTTTTTTTTTTCACTTTTTGTTATTAATTTCTTTATTATTTTAAGACTAGACAATTATGATTAAAACGTAAGTAAATATATATCCAAACACAATTATCTTATTTACTATATTTGTCACTTTATAACAAATAACTTGTTAAAAATCGTTATTTTAATTTTATCATTAAATAAATAATTAAATTCATAATTAACATTTTAAAATTTAAGAAAGAAATATAAACTATTACCTTACAATAAATTATTTAAATAAATTGATAAAATTAATGATGAAAATCATGGCGTATATTTATTCAAATATGAGTGTATAAATTATCTATTAAACGGCAATGCTTATTTATATTTTTTTATTTGTTTATTATGAATCAACTGCCTAGTAGATGAATCTAATTTAGGGCGTAAATCGCATATCATGTCATGTTTAAAATTATTTTGATTTTTAAGATTTTCTAAGCCAATTTTTTTATATTTGTTTATAGAAACAGAGACTTATATAGATTTTTATTATTATTTTCAGTAAAAAACTTCCCAAAACGCCTGGGAAAGCCATGAAAGATCAAGATCCAGTAAAAGTATTCTGCAGGGTACGACCATTAGAGGAGGAACAAACATCATGTATTAAAGTAATCCCACCAGATACAATTATTCTAACATCACCCGAATCAGCAATTAATTATAGGACAAACGGTTTAAAAGAAATGCAATATACTTTCAATCAAGTTTTTGATGAAACCGTTCAACAAAAAGATATTTTCCAAAATATCGCCCTTCCATTAGTTAGTAATTTAATTCAAGGAAAGAATGGTCTTTTATTCGCTTATGGTGTAACTGGAAGCGGAAAAACTTTTACTATGACTGGGGAGCCACATAATGGAGGAATAATGCCGAGATGTTTAGATGTTCTTTTTAATAGTATTACAAAATATCAAGCTCCCAGATATGTATTTAAACCAGATAAAATGAATGGATTTGATATACAAACCGAAGAGCAAGCTATTGATGATTATCAAAGAAATCAAATTAAATATATAAATCGATGCAAAACTCCAGGAAAAACGCCTCGAAGGTTTGTTTGGTCATTTATTTATATTTTATAGTTTATTGGAGAAGAGTCATTCCCTTGACTGACAAGTAAAATTGAAGAGTATTAACTCGACTTACTTTAGCGCGGCGTTTATTTCCAATTCACTCGAATTCACATTGTCACAACATTAATTCATTTCACAAAGACTGTTGTTTTTTCTCCAATAAACTCAAGCTATATGCTAATCAATAGTATAAAGTTCGCTCGCTTTTGCAAGCAATTAATACATTTAAAACAACTTTCATGGCCCCTGTTTCGGTGACTTTCAGAAAAAAAATATTCAAATTGTGGTTGTTGAGTTGATTCAAGGAAGGGTTGCAGAAGCAGAGACTGGCAGCCAAATTTTTTTCTTTAAATATTTTATTGGGCCGACGTTTCGGTCTCGATAGATGCCATCTTCAAGGCCCAATGTGTCAAGAAAGTATATATATATATATATATATATTAATATATATATTGCATCAGTTATGTGAATAATGCTGATCAGGCCATCTTCAGAGCCCAATAAGTGTCAAGAAAGTATATATATTTTGCATCAGGCAGCTATGTGTAATGGTACTCATCAAAGAAGGGTTGTAAAAGCAGAGACTGGCAGCCAAATCGCAAGATCTCTCACCTGATGAGCATCATTACAAATAGCTGCCTAATGCAAGATATATATACTTTCTTGACACCTATTGGACCGAAACGTCGGCCCAATAAAATATTTAAACAAAAAAATTTGGCTGCCATTTTCTTCTTTTGCAACCCTTCCTTTAATGAAAAAAATTAACTTTAGGGAACTTTCGGGCGAGCCCAAACCGAGTGAACTTTATTCTGCTAATTTACCAAGATATATATGTATATATAAGTTTATATATTATACTTCATTTAACAATTTTATTTAATTTTTCAGGATTATAAGAAAAAATTCTGATCCTGATCTTAATGATAGAACTCCTGACTCTAGCAAAGTCAGCTTTATTGATGAGGATAATGCATATTCCGTTTTTGTTAATTATATTGAAACCTATAATAATAATGTTTATGATCTTTTAGAAGATATTCCAGATGAAGGAATTCGTTCAAGGTAAGACGTTCTCCATGTAAAAGTGGGTTCAGTAAAATATTTATATATTTTAGTGAATTCTGCTTATATTCTATTACAAATGTAAAAATGAACTAATTAATTTTTAGACCTCCTCAAAATAAAATTGTTCGTGAAGATGCTAACCATAATATGTATGTTCATTCCGTTACCGAAGTGGAGGTGAAAAATACTCAAGAAGCTTTTGAAGCATTTTATAAAGGTCAACGTCGAAAAAGAATGGCTCATACTGTCCTTAATTCTGAATCAAGTCGAAGTCATTCTGTATTTACTATACGTTTGGTCCAAGCACCTTTAGATAGTCAGGGAGAAAATATTCATCAATCTAGTAATTCGATTATCGTGAGTCAATTAAGCTTGGTCGATCTTGCTGGAAGTGAAAGAACAAATAGAACCAAGAATCATGGCCAACGACTCCGTGAAGCTGGTAAGTTAAACAAAATTTAATGTATTTCAAAAACCGACAGATCATCAGCTCGGACAATCCGGAAATTAATATTATGTGAGGATAGTGAGGTTGCAAGTGATTATATATATATATATTAGGGTGGCACTTATTTACCTAACTTAAAATTCTAGACGGTTTTGATCAAAGCTTTGTAAAAACTAGAGCTATTTTAATTTACAATTAGGATAGTTTTTGCTGAACACCAGAGTCTTTTTTAATTTAAGATTTGTGATAAACAATAGCATGTAAATGTAAAATAACAAGAAACCAAGTTTAAAAAAATGAATGTTTTTTTGTATTTCTTTTATGTTTGTATGGGCTGTTTCGTATTTAACAAAAGCAAAAAATGGAAATTTAAGGCTGAACGCACACGGAACGAGCAAAAAAATTTCGATCAAAATGTTTTGCCCACGAGCAAAACGTTTTGCTCGATGCCAAAGCACACCGAACGAGCAAAAACGTTTTCGCACAAAACATTTTGTTCGATGATGTCGAATCATTTTTTTTTTTTTTTTTTTTTAGGAAATATTAACAATTCTCTGATGACACTTCGATCTTGTCTTGAAATATTACGAGAGAATCAATTAAATGGAACAAATAAAATTGTTCCCTATCGTGATGCAAGAATCACTCATTTATTTAAAAATTATTTCGATGGAGAAGGGCAAGTTTCCATGATAGTTTGTGTTAATCCTAAAAGTGAAGATTTTGATGAAAATATTGTAAGTATGAATAATTTCCACATTTACTATTTTGTAAAAAAAATAATTAAAACAATAAGTATCTTTTGGTTTTATTAGCAAGTTATGAAATTTGCTGAAACTGCTAAAGAAGTTCAAGTGGCTAAACCAACATTAATAAAATCTGATACAGATTTCTTGCCAGGTCGAAGGAAGGCTAATCAGGTATTTTTGAAACAATTTTTCTCAAAGTAATTGTTATTAACAATGTGATTTTTAACAATGTAATTTTTATGCGATTTTAGCTCTTTAAACAAGCCATTCAACAATACGAAGAAAAAGTAGGGATACTTGATGAAGAGGATAGGGTGGTTAATATTGAACCCGTCTATAAGTAAGTATTTTGATTAAATCACTATTAATTGTATTTTATTAATAAATTGCATTCTTAATCTAGTCTCGGAGAACCATTCCCTCCTTTGGAAATGACCGATCCTACCCAGGAAAAACTTCTTAAAGATATTATGCTTTTCTTAGAGAATAGGATGAATAAACGGAATGAATGTGTTAAAGATTTTTCAAATAAGCGTAAGTATTTTATTAATTTATAATTTTAAAGTATGTATTGGTCTAGGAATATTTTAACATAAATTCATGTCTATTCTCTAAAAACAGACCTTAAAATTTAACATTTACAACATTTACAAAATTTAACAATAAAAAGTAAAGTAATAACATCAGTGTTAAAATACGCTATTCTCCAAACCAAGTTTTAACAGCGACGTTAATATTTTATTTTTTAGCACCAGATGTTAACGATTCATATTCAGATAGCTGTTTCTTACTCGTTCGTGTTTTTAGACCCCTCTCGCGCATGCGCATTACTAACTTGATTTGTTATTTTCAATCTATTAGGACTACCTGACACACCAGCGTTAAAAAATGTTCTATAAACCAAGTTTTAACAACGACGTTAACTTGTTGCTTTTATTTCAAAGCTCTCAAAATCATAACTTTACTTTGTAGATTAAAGACGCCATTTTTATGCATTAATTGCGGCGTTAAAATATTAAAGGCACCCCCTAGACATGACATTAATTTTTAACACTATTGACTAAATGTTAACCCTTTGGAACTCCAAAAGTGAGCTTAGAGAGGAAATAAGGGGTTTCAGGGTTTTAATCTAATTTCATAGACCAATATATAATATAAATAAATTTATTATTTACTAGATTTAGATTAGATTTTATTGATTCCTTTTACTTTACCCCTTACCTCGCTTTGAGGCTTTACTATATACATTTTTTTTTTTTTTTAGAAAATGCTTTCAGAAGTGCTTTAATTGAAAAAGAAAAAGCAGATATTCTTAATAAACAGCAAATCACTCATTTAAAAAGTTCTTTGGATTCAGAACGGCAAAAGGTATTATTATTAAGATAATAGCTTTTTAAATTTATATTTTTCTAGAATTAATTTTATCTATTATTTTGATATATAGTTTAATGCTCTGCAAGGTAAATTTTATGGTGTGGAAAACCTTGTTTCCACATTACAACGAAAGAATAATGAATATGAAGAAACAATTAGATATCTTAAAGAAGAAGTAAGAGTAAACAGAATATTTAATTCTAAAATATTTATTAATAAAATCTTAATTATCTGTAGCTTGGAGATAAAGATATGAAATTAAGGCAAGAATGTATAGAAAAAGATCGAGTCAAACAAAAGTATTCGTCGAAAATTGCATCAGAACAAGAAAAAATGAATCGTGAATTTTGCTATAAATTAAAAACTCAAAAAGTTGAATTAGAGGTATACTATTTTTTACTTTTAAATAGTAAAAAATAAATATTAAATGTGAAAAAAAATTAATAAATTTCAGAGTCAAATGCGGGAAAAAGAAAATAAGTTAAGAAAGGTAAAAAAAATCTTAGAAGATGTCAGTGTCACGTCACAATCGACAAACTCAAATGCAGGATCAAAATCAACCTATTCAAAACCTCAGCAACTTTCTACAACGCTCACTGTAAATTCTGAGTTATCACGGACTCCACGTCAACCTCGAAGGGTAATTCAAATAATTTAATTCCATTCGTTTTAAGGAAATAGCCCAATATTCATACTTGTGGGTGTTTGTAGCAGGAGGGGGACAGCTCTATGGGAAATTATCTTACAGGTTTTCCTCATTCTCTTGGCTCTCATGTGTTGATTTTTAGTTGTCCACATAATCATAGATGGCTGTACTGTGCAAAAAAATGTAAATTAAGTAGCTTAAAAAGATTCTTAATGTCAACATCAAAAGTGTACGGGCAAAGCGTTGTACGAAAACTAACATTCATATATGAAGGAAAGAAACAAACGGCTCGAGTTCAAATTCCTCGAGATCAATTTTTCTTTCTCCTCTGGTACTGTTTAGTTTTCCAAATGATCATAGATGGCGTTAAACTTTCAGAGAAATTCTAACGTGGAACTGACCAATAAGTGCATCCTCAAAAATTCGGATCTTCCTCTTTATATATATATTTTAAGGCTAGAAACGAGATGATGATTGCAAACTTTCATTTTTTAATTCAACTTTCAAACTTAATTCTAAAATTTATCTTGTTTTACTGTAATATTTAATAATTATTAATCTATTTCGTTTAAATTTTCTAGGTAAATACTAATCCAGAATCAGTGGTAAAACAAATGGTTGCAAAAGTAAGTAATATTTAACGAGATAATGGTATCATAAGACAGTGGCGTAGCGAGCTTAACTCGCGCCCGGGGCACAATACCTTTTTAGCCCCCCCCCCCCCCCCATTCGAAAACCATATAATATTAAATGTAAAATATACTCGCAAATAAATAAATAAAGTCATAGGCTCAAGGTAGGCTTAAATTTGAAACAAAAAATGTAGTTAAATAAAAATTATCCAGCAATTTTTACTTTTTTGTTTTGCGGACCATTTGGCGCCCCTTTGTGAGTAGCGCCCGGGGCATGATGCTCCCTCCTTGCCTCCCCTCACTGCGCCACTGTCATAAGATGTAATTTTTTTTTTAATATGATTATTTTTTTGTTTATAAAGTTAGGACAACCTACACCAACACCAAATCCAAGACATCGTAGATCCCGATCTGCTAACGATGGAGTTTGGTTAGAACATCGCGCAGCAGCTCCCGTTCCTTTAACCACTTTGATGCAACCAAGTATGCAAAAACGGGTATCGGTTGATAAGTTAACCAACGTCAAAGATGTTGTTAACAGTAAAACTTCAAAGTATTGCCTTGTCACGCAAGAAACTGATTCTGCTGGGGAGTTGGAAACTGTTGTTTATAAGGTGAATAAACTGGTGTTGGCGCAATTATGATCATCTCTCCTAAGAAAATTATCAAACTACCTAACAAAGTACATATAGGCAAATAGAAAAGAGGACTTGATGAAGTTTTTTTTTTTTTTTTTTTTTAACATAAATTTGCCTAAATACCATCAATATATCTCATTTGATAAAATCAATTTTTTTTCTTCCAGGCCGATGTTGTACCTACATATGGAGGTGGCGCTCAAGTGATATTTAATGATGTTGAAACCCTAAAACAATCTTCTCCCACTTCATCTCCAACTCGAAAAAGAACAGCATCCACCGAAGATGTTATTTCAGATGTTCAAGAATTATGTTCAGTAGCTATAGAAGGTCATGGAATTCAGATTAACAAAAGACAACGCCAGTAAAAGTTTACTGTCATCTTTCCTTCCTGTGATTCTTTTTATTACTATTCTGCTTCTACAATGAAGTATTATTTTTTTTTTTAATAATATTAGCATTACTAATCTATATTATTTTTTATATTAATATTTAAATGAAAAATTGTATTTTTTGAATGTTTAAATATTTTTCTATTAAAATTAAAAAATTGAAATGAAAATAAATTGGTAGATGATTTTTAAGTCTATCTTAAAAAAACGTTTTTTTTTTTTAAATATATGGAAATAAATACCCGAAATTTTCCAAAGACTAGACCTAGCGCAATTTCATATTGTTACAGGAAATAGTATATATTTAAAATTTTTAAAAAAATATATACAATAGAATCCCGATATGGCCACGGGACCGACGGTTTGGTCCGAATTAATACCAATTATCGGGAGTTCAAGAAATTTAAAAAACGTATTAATGCCTAGACTGAATTATAGAAAGGAAATAAAAAATTTAAGAAAAGCTCAATTCCCCTCTCTTCTCTGAGAATAGGCAATTTGTCTGAATCAGCCAGAAATACGAATAATCGGGCTACAAAATATCGGTATATACTCTGATAAAATATACGCAAGATACAAAAAACTTTGGGTGATATCATAAAATTAAGAGAAAAGCTGGGGTGGTGTCCTTGTGATAATCACACCATGTTTTTAATAAGAATTTGGAAATCGTGCATTATTATGTGCCCATATCCATTATTTTTATAGAATAGTAGAAACCAAAACAAATATTACTTTTGAATTTTTTTTTTTAATCTTGAGGATTCATATGTTAATGGAGGATTGCCAGAGCAGATTCCACTTTTCGGGCCATATATATTATAAAATTAATTTTTTATATGTTTAGTTCCTTATCTGAATGACAGTTGTAGGTTAGGTTACCATATTTTTTGAAATTAATTTTTTAATTATTTTATTAACATTTTGATTATATTATTCACTAAATAAAAAGAAAACAACATCGTCAATGGTCTAAAACATTTTAAAAATATGAAATATATGCTGCTATCCTGTTTTTTCCAGGGACTTGGTTTTTTACAGTTATTTACAATAATCTAGTTTAAGTGTAAATAACCTTGTAATTTGCTCGCCTGTAAATAACTTGTCAACTCTGATCGTATATTTAAAACCAATTTAAAACTTTACATTACATATATAAAAAATAAATGTCATTTTCTTTTTAAATTTTATATAATATTTTAATAAATAAATTTAGTTATCCTTGAGTTTTCTTAGGATGAATATTATTAATAGCTGGTACTACTTTTTCTAATTGTCAATTCCCCTGTATCTATCTGGTATCTATCTCTATGCTTGATAATGTCAGGATAGTAATCGTAATATAAATGACATTTTGACACTTTCTTAAATTTTTTTCTAAATAATTTAAATAAAATATCCGTATGTCGATTATGAAATTTACTTATTATATTAAATATCATAAATGAATTTATTTACTTATATTCTTTATCATAAAAATATTAAAACAAACTATTTTTTGTGAGTATTTACATATTTTCTAAATTTTTAAACTTTTTAAAGTGAAGAAGACGTATTTAAAATCTTTGAGTCATTTAGTTTCCTTTAAATGATTTATCATTAAATTTTATTAATTAATGAATATTTTTGAATATTGATAATCAACAATTAGGAGAAATAACCTGCGCCGCTTTATCCACCACCATCAACAAACACTTTGTAAATATTTTGAGGTGCAAATTTACAAATTAAGTAGACTTGTTGGTGGATGGTTATTTCTCTTATTCCTATTTAAAATTTAGGAATTTATATATGCACTTATCTAAAATTTTAACAGTACAAATTTTTTAATTGGAATATTGAGCTATATATATGATGTAGAGTACATTTTATAATTTCTGTGAGTTGTATAACCCATAGTATAGTTATTCTTTTACAATTAATGAAATACAGAATAATTTATGCCCAATTCATTATAAATTTTATTTTTCACTATTAAAAGTTTAAAAAAAAAATAAAGAACTTAGTCGAAATCAGTTTTACATTTACCGAAAAATACTTATTCAAAATATGATTTTTTAAGTCGTTAATTATCTTCATACTTTCAGATATATTATAGCATACAAATAAATTATTATTATTATGTTATAAAATGAGAATAAGAAAATTGACAGCCCTTTTTGGGGCTTCATTTATAAGTTTAGGATGTTTTTTATTATATCTTATGATGGATTTCACCCTATTTACTACAGATGTACAAGAGGTATATAGACATATTTAATTGTTAATTAGTCTTTTAAACTTTAAATTAAAATATTTTTTTTATTCAGAGAAATAAATGGGTGCATATTGAAGAGAATTTAAAAAGGCCTGATAATATAAAATCAGAATATGTAAATAAATTTAATAATTTAACAAAAATTCATTCTCGATTTCAAAATATAATACAATCTAATGAAGAGTTTAAATGTCCTAAATTATTTACTATTGTACCAAACAATACTATTCAGGTTGGTATAAACGAGGTAGTGATAGAGACACAGTGGGCGACTTTAATTTTTTTTTTTTAAATTTTTTAGATGTTAGATGTTTATGATAAATTAAAATTTGATAATCCTGATGGTGGAGCTTGGAAACAAGGATGGAATATCGAATATAACCCAACTCAATGGAATATTCATAATAAATTAGTTGTTTTTGTCGTTCCACACTCACATAATGATCCAGGTATTAAAATTTTTTAACATTGTAATCTTAAATAAATGGGAAACCAGAACTGCGGAGTCGGTAATTCAAAAGACCGACTTGGGGTCTTGGAATTTTTAAAATTATGACTTGTGTTGGCAGGAAAAGGGTATATTTCTACTGGATTATAAACTATCAAATCAAATAAGAGTTTCCTTTTCCCTTTTTAAATTTTAGTTTATATGAGTATGCTTTGACCTCAATAAATTTATTGTATAAAAATGTTGTATCTGGTAGTTTTGGGGGTTCAAAGCCCCCCCCCCCCCCCCATGTAACCCAAGCCATGACTTGATATTTAAGCTCTATAATACAAATTACATTTCATATAGGCTAAGAGAAAGTAAAATATAATAATTTACTTTAGCTAAAAAAAAAAAAAACCAAAAATTATTTATAAATACCCTAAAATAATCTTAAATTTTTGAAAAAAAATTTCTCAATCTCCCCCCTCCCCCCATCAAAAATCTCTGGCTACGCCAATGTCGATGCCACAATAAAACAAATGAACATTTTGTCTATTTTAGGTTGGATTACAACGTTTGAACAATATTATAAATCTCAAACTAAAAACATTCTAAATAATATGGTGACTAAATTGTCAGAAGATCGACGAAGAAAATTCATCTGGGCTGAAATATCATTCTTTGCTTTATGGTGGGATGAATTAAATATAGAATCAAAGGACCAAGTTAAACAGTAAGTATAAATTATATTATTTTGTTAAAGTTTATACGGATATTTAATAAATCTTAATCCATATATTTTGTAAGGTTTATTGAAGATGGACAACTCGAATTTGTGACCGGTGGATGGGTTATGAATGACGAAGCTAATACTCACTATTATTCAATGATTAATCAAATGGTACAAGGACATCAATGGCTTGAAGCGAATCTCAATTACAAACCAAAGTATGTGAAATTTAAGATATTTTATTCATATTCATCTTAAAAAACATGTTTATTTTGTTATTTTAGTAATAGCTGGTCTATTGATCCTTTTGGACAATCTCCTACAATGGCTTTACTTCTTAAGAAAATGGGTTTAGAAAACTTGGTTATTCAACGATTGCATTATTCGATCAAGAAATATTTAGCCAAAAATAAATTTCTCGAGTTTTTTTGGAGACAATTATGGGGTAAGAAACTATAAAAATTATATTTAAAAAATATCCATAAAAATGTGAATAGAGGTATTTTCTCTTTTTACAATAATTTAAACCATTTTATATAAAAGTATAGTTACTCAGAGAGAACACTGGAAACACTGGAGTATTCAGCCTTAAATCATGGGGAAAGTGATAAATGGTTTCACACGGGGCTGATTCAAGGCAGCTATTGATTCCACTAGTTTCTCAATTAGTTGCCTGGAAAATGACTGCCGTCTGAAGAATCGTTTTCACACGAGGCAACTTGTATAATCAACTTCTCTACCCGCCAGAGACAGTTCGACAAATCGTTCTATATCAAAATATTTTTTCTCCAAGTTCTATGGAATCCGCTAGGCAACTAGTTGATTAATGTGAAAGACCTAATTGCGCGTAGAAGAACGAGAGCGGTACAGTGAGGGTCAATATTAAGTCCCACCCATGCATTTTCTAAGTGTGATTATTTCATTGTTTTTATAAAAGAAAATGAAAATCTTTATTGGAAATTTTCTAGATTTGAACCATGAAAGTTTCCATTAAAAATATATATTTTTTAAAAAACAATGAAATAATCACACTTAGAAAACGCATGGGTGGGACTTAATATTGTCCCTCACTGTACATGTGTCTGGCGAGAATCCGCCAGGCTGAAACATTGACTGCGTGTGAAACGGACCAGGCCGATTCCATTCATTTTCTACAGACGTTGCACCCCCGTTGCATTTGTCCCGTCAACTAGTGGAATCAAATAGTTGCCTCAAATCCGCCCCGTGGGAAACCAGTCTAAGGGAACAAAATTAGAGAAGTGGATCTCGCAGAGCCGTCGATGTTCTTCATTTTTAAATAATGTAGTCTATAGTAAATTCACCACTTTCAACATTTTTTATTAATCATGAACCTCAAACAAAATCTTGGGGGGTAGGCTTAATTACCCGATTATTCTCCCCCCCCCCCTCTGCTTCTCGTATACTCCAGTGCCCAAAAAGTTATTATAAGATAAAAAGGCAGACGGTAACAGATATAAATATTTTTATTTACCATTGTTCTCCTCAAATGAAGGTCTAATTTGGGCCTCTATTTACTAGCATGCACAATTAAATATGACGATTCATATTTCTGGTAATCAACAATCAAAATATAATGTTTCCACGGAAACAAGTTGGTTTGATTTAACAATATAGTCACATTTAAAAAAAATTATACAATATATATGCCCTTTAAAAACAAAATTTATTTGGTTTTTTTATTGCTTTATAGATTGGTCGGGAACGACAGATCTTCGAACTCATGCAATGCCATTCTATAGTTATGATGTTCCCCATACATGTGGCCCTCAACCTGCTATTTGTTGTCAATTTGATTTTCGCCGTTTACCAGGATTTGGTATGGATTGTCCATGGCATATACCTCCTAAACCTATAACTCCGGCTAATGTTAAACACAAGTAAATAAACATTTCATCTTTAATAAAAAATTGCATGTCAAAAATTGCACCAAATATAATAAACATTTATTATCAAGCAAAAAAATTAATTGATTGCGTTGTTTCTTACTTTTTTACTAACAAAAACCAAGTTTATTATTAATTTGATAAATGAAAAATATAATTTTGATATAAAAAGAGCTTTCTAAATTAATTTGCTTGATATTGTATGTTTTTACCGTATTTAGTCAAGTTGCATTGATAACAATTTTAAACAAAAACTTTAAAAAATATAAGCTGTGCAGAATCCAATACATTATTTTCTTAAATCCTATATGAGTCATCACACAATCAAGGTTCATATATAGTTGGTTTTTCAAGAGATTTTAGGGGGTGGTAGTATAGACGAATTACAATCAGGGTTGTTCGGTTAAAACCAGGCAACTCATGCAATGCCATTCTATAGTGGTTTTAACCGTCCTGGCTTTAATCCAATTTTGACCAGTGGTTTTAAAGTGACCATTTAATTTTAATTCCGCACTGTGTGAAGGTGAGTATGTCGATATGGTATTTGTTTTGTAATGGAAACCGCTGCTGCTGCTTGTAGAGAATACGACAGACAATTTTCTAACCGCAGACGTCCAGACTTCAGAGTGTTTATCCTATTTTCAATACACTGGTGCAGTATCCGTCGTATTTCATCAGAACGTGCAAATGAACAGACTGTGGATGAACTAGAAGACATTATGCATTCGGAAGAACGTAGTCCTTCAAAAAGCACACGTAGAATTTCTGCACGTATCGGGGGCTTTCCACATACAAGTGTCTACATAATAAAGAATTTGTATGGCGGACATTACGTAGGCAAAATCTACTTTGAACAACCTCAAGTTCCTTTGCTTTCAATGTTTTGAGATTAAATAGTAACTTTGGATTCATAAAAATTGGACACATGTTATACGGAATTTTTATTTCAAATAAATATTTACTATTCCTCCTGAAACACCCTGTATATAAAGTAGTCTCAAGTTGAGTGTAGCTTGGTTTGACACACCCTGCTTGCCCTGGAAGTATATTTATATAAATTTGTTTTTTAATTTGTAGAGTTATTTTAATTTAAATTCTAAATTTATAATAGAAAAATTAATAAATTACAAATTAGCCACTATATTTGGAACAGATTTGAAATATAAAACGTCCCGATACCCATGGAGACTAAATTAAATATAAATGAACCTTCCGAATAGATTGTCTAAATAATAAAGAATTTGAATGGAAGTGAGTAGTAAGATGCTTTTATTCAAATTTTTTATTTTTTTTCAGGTCTGAACAACTCTTAGATCAATATCGTAAAAAAGCCCAACTTTACAAGACAAATGTTGTCTTGGCGCCACTTGGAGATGATTTTCGTTATGATCACTCTACTGAATGGGATGCTCAATTCCATAATTATCAAAAGCTTTTTGATTATATGAACAATGATCCTGATATGCATGTTCGTGCACAATTTGGAACACTTGCTGATTATTTTAAAGAACTGACAAATCATTTAGGTCGAGTTACTCATTTACCCACCCTCTCTGGGGATTTCTTTACTTATGCTGACCGAGATGATCATTATTGGAGTGGATATTATACTTCAAGACCTTTTTATAAACGTATGGAACGAACTCTTATGGCTCATTTAAGGTATGTGTTTGTATAATAAGTATGAGACAAAATTATAAATTCATTTGATTATTTTAGAAATGCCGAAATTTGGTTCTCTCTCTCTTGGGGGCGTCACTTTCCTTTTGGGCCGTGGCCTGATAAATATCGTTTAATATTATCTCGATTAGATAATGCCCGAAAGGCTCACGCTCTTTTTCAACATCATGATGGAATCACAGGAACAGCAAAAGATCATGTCATAGAGGATTACGCTCACAAGTATATATATTTATTAAGAAATTGGGAAATATTTTAAATGTTATAAAAAAAATGTCTTTTTTTAATTTCAGAATGATTGATGCTTTAAAAGCTTGTGAAGAAGTCATGCAATTTTCTCTAAATAAACTATTATCATCACCACATGTAAGATTTTTTTTTTTTCATAGTTAAAGCAAAATTAATAGCGTTTTGTATTTCTATTGCTATGGATCGTACACAATAGTAGAAGCTTCTTGTTTTAGGGATCAGAGGTGAGAGAAAAATAAATAAAAGGTTTGATGCCCTTTCAAATATGGAAAGTAAAGCAGCATTTTCGACATATTTTACTTTTTTATTTTAGAAAGGTAAAAATGTTGTCCAAGCAAGAAAATAATTATTTAAATTTCTCGAATCCGGCCATTCAGGATCACTTAAAACGCCTACAACTTTCAGTTTAATCTCAAAGCTCGATATAAGGATGTTCTTACGGAAAAAAATCTTTGCCTTCGCATTGACTTCTATACCCTAGGGGTTTCAAATGATCATGAGAGGTCGAATTCGATAAATTTAATCTCTCAGCGATCTCAAGCCGGTTTGCATCAATTAATGCTTTGATTGTGTCTTCATCAGCTTCTGCTGGCCTTCCTTGCTTTAACAGCATTTTCTATAGTAAAAAGTAAAATATGCTGAAAATGCTGCTTTACTTCCCATAGTTGAAAGGGCACCCTACTTCTCCTGCGTAGAATCAATCGAACTTTTTCACAAGAAAGCCTTGTAGCTGTCAAAATATATGATTATGCCGCTTAAGTGTGAAGTAAGCTGTGAAAAAAATACAATTAAGTCCTTTGTTGAGAAAAACGAATCGACCCAATATATATATATAAAGTGGAAGGAAAAAATAAACAGCATGTTATATTAGGTCCAAAGGGAATTGATATAAGCCTGCAGATTACAAATCTGGAATTCCAACTTAATTCAGTTTCGAATTCCTTTCCTCAAAAATATGTTATATTCATATATTAATTTTTTTTAAAGCAACACCTTTACGATCATCAAGATAATGTTTGGGCATTAGATGAAGTTCGAGCTCATTATAATACTCCTCCAACAAAAAGACTTATTTCATTAGAATTGGATGGAGGACCCTCTACACAGCGGATTGTTATAGTCAACTCTCTAATGTATGAACGTAGTGAGATTGTAACCTTTCATGTCAATAATCCCCATATTCAAGTAAGAATTGTTTTGTTTTAATAAAATTTTGTGGGTAAATTATTATTTTTATAATATTTATATTTTTTTAGGTTCAAGATATTGATGGAAATGTAATTGCGAGTCAGACTTCTCCATTACTTAGCCCTTCGGGAATTCTTTCTTCATCACGATATGTTTTGGCATTTAAAACTCACATCCCACCACTCTCTCTTAAAACATATATTATTTCTGCATCCGAACCGCATTCGTAAGTAGTGTTCATAGTCAAAGTTTTCAGTGTCCTACTTAAAAAAAATAAAAATTCTGGGACGTCTAATCCCAAAGGAACTTTACTAGTCCCTATCCCTTCTTAGAACCAGAGACGCAACTAAGATTTTCCCCTAGGGGGTTGTGGATTTTTTAAAGGGATTCTTCGGAAGTTGGTTAATGATTAATTTCAGGAGCAGTGGCTGAACGTATAATGAGTAGAGAGGAGCGCCCAAAAGCAAATAAAGAAAAAATATATTTCTCTTCTGCTCTACTTCATACACATGTCGACATTTCGGCCGATATTCCGGCCTTCATCAGGACAATGTGCTATGTTTGCCTCGAGCTTAGCTGAACTCTTGGCAACTCCTGATATATTGTTGCTGCGAACATTCGTCGGATGACATGGCATCATTCAATAGTCTATTGAACCAGAAGTCATGACATCGGACGAATGTTCGCACCAACAATAGGTCTGTTCGTTTAGCTTGCCATTGCAGTATAATTTACACATTTTGCCCTGTATTCTGTTCGTCTTATTTTTGCACGCTAAGTGCCAGCTAGCAACACCTGCATCTTTTGACCAAGATAGCGTGCACTTTTTACCATGGCAAGTGAAACGAACAAACCTAATATGTCAGGAGTTGCCAAGAGCCTCGGTAAACTCGAGTCAAGCGTAACATTGTCCTAATGAAGGCCGGAATATCGGCCTAAACGTTATTTGCTTTCGGCTACCTTAATCTCCTCTCATTTAATGGTTAATAATATTTAAAATGAAAAGAACGTAGTCATATGCTGGAGACTATTTTTCTCTTGGGGGGGGGGGGGGGGGTTAACTTCCAACCCCCTCCACCGGTTATGCTAAAGTTTATGCGATTATTGTGCTAAGAATTATTTTAAACTTTTAAAGAGCATTTCCCGGAGAAGAATTCAAAAAGAAAATGAATTTTACATTTTTATTTATTTATTTTTTTTAGAATGAATACAGTGGTCTCCGTACGAGCAATGAATGTCGAAGTAGCTCCATTTGTAACCCACATTCAACCTGAAGATTTTTCTTTGAGTAACGGCCAAATAACAGCTTCCTTTTCTCAAAATGGTCTTCTTAAAGCCATTACCTTACCAGCACATTCAGTGACAGTTCCTGTACACCTAGATTTTATTCGGTATTCATAAACAATAGAATGCTTAGAATTAAAAGTATATAAATTTTTTAACTAATTTTTTTGTTTTCAAGATATGGAACTCGTAAGGGACAGGAGCGCTCTGGAGCTTATTTATTCCTTCCCGATGGAGAAGGCCAACCAATTGAAATAGGAAAACGACCCGTTTTTATCACTCAAGGCCCTATTTATTCTCAAATCACAGTCTATCTTAAAGTACTCACACATACTGTCACCATTTATAATAGCTCAGGTAAATAATTTTTTATCATCATGGAGGATTTGGGATAAAAAAGAGCAAAATAATGAGGAACCGCTTTATATTATATTAATACAGATATTTCGGCATATAAAACAATTCCTAATTATTTTGCTGATTTTTCTCCCAAATACTCTACCAGGTCTATTCTCTAAGCAAAAACGTTAACTTTTAACATCTGAAATTCATTTTAACACCTCCTTGTCTCACAAATTAATGTCCTGTTTAGTAGGTGCCTTTAATATTTTAACGCCTTATTTAATGCATAAAAATGGCGTCTTTGACCTAAAAATTAAGATTATGATTTTGACAGCTTTAAGATAAAAGCAACATGTTAACATCGCTGTTAAAACTTGTTTTTTTTTTTAACACACTTTTTTTCCCACTCACACTCACAGTCTTTTCGGAGGGGAGGGGGGGGGGGGGGGGGGGGGGGTGACTATAACTATAACTATAACGGCCATATAAGGCTTTTTACGATACTCATATTTTATTAATATATCTTTTGGAGGTCCAGGCATTTTTATTTAAGCCATTTGGTATCCAAATGGCATAAGTAAAATCATCGGACTGCCTGGGATCCGAACCCGCGACCCTTGGTATAGAAGGCCAGCACGCTAGCAACTATACCACGGCCCGAGAGCAAAACTTGGTTTAGAGAATCTGGTCTGTCAGATAGGAAAATAACAATTCAAGTTAGTAAAACGCATGTGCTACAAGTTCAAGAGGTTCGAACACGAACAAGCAGAAAACAGCTATCTTCATATGGATCGTTAACACCTAGTGCTAAAAAGTAAAATGTTAGCGTCGCTGTTAAAACTTGGTTTAGAGAATAACACTTTTTAACGCTGACGTTATTACTTTACTTTTAACCACCCAATTTATGATGTTAAATTTTAACGTCTGTTTTTAGAGAATAGATCGGTACATCTGCATTCAATTCGACAATAAATTTTTTATCATAATTATTCTTTTTCTTCTAATTATTAATTAAAAAAGAAATTTTGATTTAAAGATTTTATTTTTACAGATATCGACGGATTAGGTATAGAAATCACCAATCTTGTTGATATTATTCATCAACACAATTATGAACTTGCAATGCGATTTTCTACAAACATTAAAAGCAATGATGAATTCTATACCGATCTTAATGGATATCAGGTATTTATAATTATTCATTTAGGTTTAATTTAAGAATAAAAAAATTGAATTGCCTAATTTATTTATTTTTTTTTTAGATTATCAAACGTAAAAGATTTTCGAAATTACCACTTCAAGCAAATTATTACCCAATGCCAAATGAAATTTTTATTGAAGATTCAAATTTTCGATTCACTGTTTTAACTGCTCAACCTCTTGGAGCAGCTTCACTTAAATCTGGACAGATCGAAGTAAATTTTAACAAGAAAAAATATTTAGTTATTAAAAAAAATTTGCTCTCTAATTTTTTTATTGTCTCTCATTTTATTTTATTTATTTAAAAAAAAAAAAATTTAAGAGGCCCTGATATGAATATGATATTCAAAAGAGCAAATTCTTTTTATTCTATCATTATTTTAGATCATTTTTAATGTGGAACTGTATATAAATCATTTAATTAAATTTTTTTAGATAATGCAAGATCGTCGTTTAAATCAAGATGATAATCGAGGCCTAGCTCAAGGCGTAATTGATAATGTTCCAACACCTACAATTTTTAGAGTTCTTCTTGAACGACGTGAATCGAAATGTCAGGTAAGTTATATTGTTTTTTATCTATTTTAGTTGGCATTAAATCTAGCATTTATTTTAAAGAGATTAATGCCCATTTGCACCAAAACATCTTAGATCTTAAGCTCATCTTGAGCCTTCCATAACCTTAAAAGCGAAATGTGACCTTTACCTACTCAACTATTTATATATAGAATATATATTTTTTTGAAATAAATATACTTTATTGTTATTACAATAATTATGCGATGGAGGCACAAATAGAGGATCTTAAGACATGATTCTCCTGATTTCAAATCCAACTGTAAGATGTAAGACGAGCTTAAGATCTAGGATTGTGTTGGTGCAAACGGGCTTAAGAAGCTTCGATTCCCAATATTTGTATATGAGTATATTTTAGTTGTAATGACAATTTTTTGAACTATACATTAATTGACCAATAACTAATTTTTTTATTTATAGTCAATACTCGACACTCACCCTGCGGGATTATCTACACTTAACTCGATAGTAGCGAGTCAGTCACTGCTACATCCTCCTCTACGATTTCTTTGGACTGGTCCGGAGGCTAGGACGCCAGATTTATCTTCTTTTAACACTACAACACGATCGCAAACCCATGATTTGCATTTGGTTTCACTCCGAACTCTTGAACAAAGTAACACGGCTGCTGTGGGTTTAATTCTGCATCGAAGTCATTCAGACAGTTGCTTTTTAAGCGCTCCACAATATATGAAAAACAACAATTCTCTGGTAACTATTTATCTTTATATACATTTATATCGTAGATAATTAAAATTAGATGGGGAATATATTGGCCTAAACAGGGTGGGCAAAATCCTTTAAGGACTAACGATCCGATCTGCAGTTCCGGGCAGTTCGGACGATCCTATCCGGCTGCTGGAAAAGTATTAGCGATCCGATTAGGCGATACGACAAACTATGGCGATCCGCAAATTCGACCCTATTAGAAAAAGTACCCCTGCTTCGATTCCCAAATCCAGATTCGGGATCCGGAAATCCGATCCAATTTCTAATAAAATTTCAGAATTAAAATCTAGTTCCAACGAGGTCGATGAGAGAAGTGAAGTGAAGTGAATGATTAGATTAATACATAGAACACGTACACGTATACGTGTCAGCCAAACAGGAGAGCCGTTTCGGCTTTAATTATATAATGCCATCATCAGTTCTTATGAGAATATTGGCAATGGTGCATATGGTAACAGTTCCTTTGAGATTGCCAATATTCTCATAAGAATTGATGTTGGCATTATATAATCAAAGCCCAAACGTTTTCTTGGATTGAGATCTTCATTTGGTAGAGGCTCTTCTATTTGGCTGACATCCTCTCTTCGTTTTAATAAAATATAGTTCTCCCTGCCGAATTTGCACATTTTTAGGCGTTTGTATGAAAGACAAGTATAAAAATAGACATTATTCTTAAACAATCCAAAGGGTATATTTATTAAAAAGAAAAAAGATTTAAAGGATTGCTAATCTCACGAGAAGGATCGTAGATCCAGCTAGCAAAAATGATTTCGCAAGATCCCTTCCAAAAAAAGATTTCGATTCAGATCCAAAAATCCTGGATCGGATCGGATCTTCGAATTTAAATCCAAAAGGATTGCGATCCTGCCTAAAAAAGAAATCAGTCTTTTATTTGAAATATTTTTGATGACGACCCCTACCTCTCTCCGCATCAGCCTCAAATGATTTCATGTATCGTCCCTACTTTGTCACTAGGGTTTTATTTTTTATATCAAGTAGTTTCCCATCCCTTGATTTAGGAAAAATACTTGAGGAAAATTTCAGAATATCAAATACTTATGACCATTTGCACCAAAACATCTTAGATCTTAAGCTCGCCATGAGCCTTCCATAAGCTAAAAAGCGAAATGTGGCATTTTACTTATTCAACTATTTATAAATATATAGAATATATATTTTTTGAAATAAATATATCTTATTGTAATTATTTATGGGATGGATGTACAAATAGAGGATCGTAAAATCCGATTTCCTGATTTCAAATTCAATTGTAAGATGTAAAACGACCTTAAGATCTAGGTTTAAGATCTAAGATGTGTTGGTGTACACGGGCATTAAAGGTTTAATATAAAATTTTAAATTACGATTAGGATTTTTGGCTTTATCATATACGTATATATGGAAGGAAACGGAGAAACTACAAATAAATTGATGTGAGAATCATCCACCATATGCTGGTTTCATTCTCCGTTTCCTTCCAAAATTTTAAATTATTTTCATGTTTTTTTCTTTCTTTCAGGTTAATGTGGGAGAAATATTTCCTTTTCATTTTGGAAATGTTATGAAAAAGTCGAGTTTAACATTTTTATATCATGACAGTCCTTTGAACAAACATAGTGATCAATCTTTATGTTCAATGGAACTCGATGCATATGTTTTTCCTAAATAAAGAAAATTATAAATTAATTTTCATAAATATTGATGTATTTAAATTAATTGTGATGAGTTTAAATTAAATGTTCGTGATTATCAATTATCGATATAAGAAAAATTTTTAAATTTACTGAAAATATAAGGGGAAAATATAAACTAGATTCCTTTTCAGACCAAAAACTATATCAAGATTATGAATCTTTAGTTTAGAATGAAACGAAAAAATTATATTAAAAAAAAAAATTTAATTTCCCAAAGCTTGCTCTTCTTAACCTTGGCTCTCCTTGAGAGAGCACTTTCAAGATATTTATTTGCTAAATTGTTAAATTTCTCCTAGGTTTTGCACGTAATTTTTAAACCAATGAAGTTAGCTCTCAATATTTTATCTTCGGTGTTACGCTTAAAGATTTTGATTGTGATTGTTATTTTTTTTAGAAGTGGTGTCTTTTTTTTTTTAAATAAAATTTATGTTCAAAAGAAATAAAATTTCCTCATTTAATGCCAGTTTATTAATTTATATACACTACTCCAATAAGAAAAATATTGTGTATTATTTTTTAATATCTATATTTTTGAAACATATTCCAATGATAAAAAAATTAAAATAAATAATTTTTTTCTTTCTATGTGAAAAAACATTTTTCCTATTTTTGAGGAAAAATTATAGAGACTAGTCAAACTATTTTTTTTTTTTTTTTCTTTTTAATAAAACCTATTATTCAATTTATTATTTTTTTTTCTATGGGTCATTTTATTATTTTTATCCTAAATTTTTATTTATTAAACAATTTTTAAATTATCTTTGATGAGATAATACTTCTATTGTTTCTTGCCACTACTAGGATCAGAGTTTACAAAACTGGTATGATGGAAGCTATTTATCCAGTGGCGTCATTTCAACTTTTTCTTGGGGGGGGGGGACTTATTTTTTTAAATTTTCTTACAAATAGGAATCTCAAATTTGGCCAAAGGCTATTTTAATTTTTAAATTTTTTACAGTTTATATACCCGTAGATATATTTTGAAATATTTTATTTAAGAATAATATAAAATTTTAAAAAGATCAGAGCCCTTGGGGGGATGCCACCCCTCTCCAAATGACACCTCTGCATTTATCCTATCATTCCTATCAAAGACAAACTTCAAACAATTTTGTGGAAGAATCAGGTCTATTCTCCAAAAACAGACGTTAAAATTTAACATCATAAATGGCACCAATTTTTAACACTATTGACTAAATGTTAACTCTTTGGCGTTAGTTTTTTGCTTACAGAATAGCAACCGGTATGAGGCAAAGAGGTGTTAAAATGAATTAACTCTGATTTCAGATGTTAAAAGTTAAAGTTTTTGCTTAGATAATAGACATGTTGATAAGAAAATTAGACGCCAACTGCGTCCGGGTAGGAGGCTTTGCCCCTTGCGGCTGACCTCGGTCACTGAATAACTTGTATCAATGTTTTCGCATCATCTTCTGGGACATTAAAATATAAATATTTAAAAAGATTCCAAATAATTGATACAAATATATAGATAATTTGCTCTTGCGCTTTTAGAAATCGCATATAATGGGAGTAGCGCTGCGAAATTATATTCGTGCAGATCAAAACAATTTTAGTTTATATGTATGTATATAGGTTATATATTCTCTTAAAAATAAATATTAAAACATATCCGACTGAAACAAGAAATGAATAGGCCTGTAAACGATGAAACGGAATTTTATTTACTAATCAAACCAATTGTGGGAATAACTTGTATTGTTTTTCTTTGTCTTATATTTTGGTTAGTCTCCTTTAAGGTTTGTTATTATCGATTTATTTTTTTTTTTTTAAATTGTTATCTCATGATTAATGTATTTTTTTAATAGAAAGTGAAATGTTTTACTTTAAAAAGAAGTTATAAAAATCCTAAAATTCTAAAGAAAGAAGAAGCAAATGAATATTTTATAGAAAAATTGGTTATTAAAAAGGTAATTAAAATATGTTTCAGCCATCTTTCTCAAACCTCGATAATAAAAAAACAAAAAAAAAAAATAAGCAAAACATTTTTCCAATTCATTTATTATGAATATATTTCAGATTTCTAGAGAAAGCACTAACCCTTACGAAAATGTAAACAATTATTCCTTAGAAGAATTAACGACTACTAGTTGCAGAGGGAGTATCAAAAGTGGCGGAAATAGATTATGTGAAATTGAACCCTCTGTCTCAACTGCCCCTATTGTAACAAGTAAAAAAATTTGAAATAATTTTTTATATTAATAAAATTAAAATGTTTAGTTTCCATTTTAAATTTGGGTTGTAGCACAGTGGTAGTGGTAGGTAGGGTTAATTCGGTAAAAATTTATTTCAATTCAATTGGTTACTAATCAATTGAAAGGAAAACGGACGTGGTACAAATGGCCTAAATAAAAAAAATTGAATAACGGGGTATTAAGTTTCAAGATTGCGATTGTTCAAAATTGAAAGAACTGACATTTGGAGGATACAGTTTTATAATCCAAGGATCAGTGATTCTGGACCATTTAGTAATATGGCAGGATCTCGATTATCGACAATTAAATTATACACTATTTATTTTTTAAGTCATCCATTAGATAAAAAAAATATTAAGGCAGAGTAGGAGTGAAGCTGTTACTCATGTTTTTGCAGTTAGATGGCTTTATAAGTCTTAAAAAATAATCTAAAAAAAAAACAACTATTACGAAAATTTGTCAAGATGATGTCAGATAGGTAGCTAATTCTAATGCACTTGGTTGATTCCTTATAATCGTCGTTTTTTTAAAGTATGTTTAGACGGCCACTTCTACTCCCCCTTAAAGAATAAAAGTAATTTCAACATTTTTCCTTTATTTAAGTGACTCCTGAATTAGCACGAAAAATGGCTTTAGAATCAGCTAACAATCTTTCTCAAGAACTAAATAAATCGGAAGAAAAACTTTCCAAAACAGCCGATTCATCATTTGAATATTCACATCAAGATCTAAATCAGCCAGGACCATCAAATTTAAACTTATCATCTCCTAAGATAACACATGATCGAGCGATTATGACTGAAAATCCTTTATATGATGAAGATACCAATCAATCTAGAGATACTTCTCTTGAAAATCAAAACGAGGTACAACAAAGATGGAAGATAATCATTAGGCAAATGAAAACTGATCCATAGCCTTTTAATTTATATATTATATAACTAATATAAATTAACATTAATATACAAAACTTTTCTTATTTACAACTCTTATATTATTTAAAAAAGAAAAATAACTGGATACTTTTATATTATTTTTATAATTACATTTTTCAAAGTTTTTCAAAGTTATTCAAATATATTTAATATTTTCTAAAAGATAGAGTATTAATTAAATTAGATTTTATTTTAGAAAGAAAAATTTTAAAAAATTTAAATATTTAATCAACATCATTGGGAAATTAACAAAATAAATTTTAGTTTTCATATCAGTCTAGGTTCAATGTTGAAATTATTTCTATTTTCTTCGAGAACCTCCGCCTCCTGCTAAGATAATTAAAATCCTCATGAAGATGTTGATTGTGTCTAAATAGATACCAATAGAACTAAAAAAAAAAAAAAAAAAATTAAAGTATATAAATTAACATATATACATTATTTAAAATTTTTTTGTTATTTTCAAAAGATTTGCGAAATTTAAAATGAATGATAAACAAACTGAAAGCTATTAATATGTTCTTGGAGAACATCTAAAATTTATATAAATTAATTAAAATATTTGAACTTTGAGTATAAATCCGATAATTAAGAATATTAAAGTTATTATGGGAGTTTTTAATTATAGATCACATTTGTATTAATTATTTATTAAAAATATAAATACTGCACAACATTTCGACTGCTTATTCTGCAGTCATTTTCAAGTACTCTGTACTTGCTCCGACTCAAGTGAACTAACCTCTTCAATTGAATTGGAAACGGGGTTTAAATGGCCTCTGATGCCGAAAAAGACCTTGAACGAATTAAAAAAGGTAACCTCTAAAGGACTAGTTTACATGAGTCGGAGCAAGTGTATAATACTTGAAAACGACTGCAGAATAAGCAGCCGAAACATTGTAGAGTATTTAAATTTTTAATAAATAATTAATTCGGATAATTAAGGTCTGGAAATTACAATTTCCACGATGTGGTCTTTCTACTATTTCAGAAAATAAAAATGGTATTTTATTTAAAAAAGGTTCGAAACTTCCGGACTTTATGGAATTAATAAAAATAAGACTCACGCATTGACTGGATCAAAAGGCCTTTGAGTCCCATATTGAGGATAGACTTCTGCAGCCCTAATCACTCTTTGAGTATCATATAGTAAAAATCCGCTAAAAAGCAAAAGGCCTCCATAGAGTGTCATACTGTAGAGTCCAGCTCCAAGAGCCGTTGTAGGCGGTAGGAACATGGATCCAATTGATGATGCAAATACCACTCCAAGACCAATTGCCAATGGACCTCCCATATAGATAAACTGAAAGAAAGATGGTTCTTGAATAAAAAATGAATTGTTTAATAATAAGTATTACAGGTGGTTAGACTTATATATTAAAAGGGGGGGGGGGGGGGGGGGGGGGGGGGGGGGGGGATTAATTATATTTTGTGGGAAATAAATTTACCTTATCACTGGGAGCGCAAACAGCAAGTGCGGAAAGACCTCCAACTACACCAGCTGTATACCAAGCAGCACGAATTGCCAAAGGACCTCCGATTAAGCAAAGTGGGGCGATTACAGCTCCCATAACTCCTGTATGTGCTATCCATGCAAGTTGTTTGGCTCCAAAACCAGGAGAATAAGGAATAGATTGAACTATCATTCCAGATCCGATCAGAGCAGCTATAGTTACCGCGATGGACTGAAATATTCAAAAAATTATTACTTTCCTAATAGATATAATTGAAAAAATAATGAATAGCATGTTAAAAAATTATTTTAATTAATTAAAGAATTGATCAATTAAAGAATTCCAATACATATGAAAAAAAAGATTATTATGGGAGTTTTAAATTA
Organism: Euborellia annulipes; assembly: GCA_023213315.1. Taxonomy (NCBI): domain Eukaryota; kingdom Metazoa; phylum Arthropoda; class Insecta; order Dermaptera; family Anisolabididae; genus Euborellia; species Euborellia annulipes. The sequence continues at coordinate 188,943 of JAKCPI010016039.1, forward strand.
TAGACCAAATTTTGTTTTAATTATTAAAAATATAAATATTCTACAACATTTAGATTACTTATTCTGCAGTCGTTTGCAAGTACTGTACGCGTGTTTTGACACAAGTGAACTAACCTCTAAGGGACCATTACGTGCCTTTTAGTTAGGTTAGTTCACTTGAGTCGAAGCAAGTGTACAGTATTTGAAAATGACTGCAGCAGTCGAAACGTTGTACAGTATTTATATTTTTAATAAATAATAAATAAAACTTTAATTAACAAAAAGAAAGATTTTTATTCAAGAAATTATTTCATTTTTCTTTTCAAGTTCATATTCATAAGATTAAAATTATTGTTTTCTGAAATAAATGTATTTAATATTCAATAAAAGAAAGTGTTAACAAGAGTTGCATACTACAAATGATCCTCGTGCTACGAAATTGATTATTGCAGGCGAGCTGAAACATGCGATAGCACTAGCAGCCGTAATCGCCAAAGAACCTCCTAGATACAGATACGTGGCCTTGATTCTATCTTTAACATATTGCGGCCACATCCTAAAACAAATATAATTTTATTAATATGGGAAACAACCTCTCAAAGGAAATAATTATATGTATTTTTAAATAACTTAGATTCAATAATTTTTAATACCTATATAGGTCTACTAAAGGCCTATCTTAGACTTACACAGATTGATCTATTGCTGATTGTTTGCCAGAAAGTCCCAATCCATAATAGCAAAGTCCTCCAAGACCTATAACAGCCGCACCAGCTACAGCTCCTCGGCCGACGTTAAATGCTGAAAAAATAAAAAAAAGCTATTAAAATAATGTCATTCATTCAAGGATGAAAGTATCGGTTTCGAGGCAGATTTTTAGTTACTAACTCTTGAAGATTTAACAGACTGTAGAGTGTACTTCAAATATACAATATATGATTAAGGAGGTAAAAATTTAATGCTAAAAAATATCGAAATTAAGAAGTTGATAAATAGAGTCATCTCTACCCTAAAAATCTTTTGATATGGCCCTTCCTAGTAATTTCTAGAGGTGTGATTATCTCACAATGTTCAAGCTCAGGCGAAGACTGGGCGTTAATGTAGGAAAATTTTTTGTGACAAGGGGGGTTTAGCAAAATGCCTCTTCTTGAAACAATGTTATCAAAATGAGTTTTTATTCTGTCTATTTGTGTGCGATTTTTTTTTTGGTGAGCCAAACGACCCATGGACCCCGGAAAGTGAACCAAGGATTCTGCCTTTCAGGGGCATCTTTGTGACACCGGGCTCTCGATCAACACCATCATTCCCAATATATGCAGTTGGCTTTAACAAGAGAATTCAAAAATTTCTCTTAGCGTTGGGATCAGCAAAAAAAATTCATATTTGTTAAATATATCTATGACTTGTCAAGTCCGAATCGAGGTATTTTTTGAATATTAATATCTAATTCAAATATATAAATCTCGAAAACTACATTGATTGTTTCCGAAATCGCACAATCATTGTTGGATAGGGAAACTCCATGGCTAACTTGCTTAGCCCAGACGTATCATATCTCCTTTGGTCAAATTGCTTTACATTCTGTTCCAATTTAAAAAATTCCGAAAAACAATTTAAAAAAAGAATTTTTTTTTACTTATAAAATTGCGTATTATGGATTAATATTATAAGGATAATTATATTATAATGAGTTTTAATTATCACTATTACCGGTATCGCCAGCGGGTTGCATCACTTGATCACGAACCGATTTTCTTTGGGCCAATCGTTCTTGAAATGAATTTCTTTGGTCATTAAAGGCCCTTCGAACCGGCTGTCGAATTAATGGTTGTTTCATTAGGGTTGAAGATTTCATCAGGACATTGTGGCTAGAGTTGACATAGGCCTTGAGGGGGGCACAGGACATCTGGCAGGCCTTTGACAGCAACATATTGGATCTGGAAATTTTTAAATAAACATAAAACAAATAGAATTTGTAATGCTTATAATAAGATAATTTACTAGGAACAAGATTTTACATTTTTATTATAATGAGCTTTTATTAATTATAATTTTATTAAAAAAATGATAAATAAATCTTACTTTTATAAATTAATGTGTTGTTTTGGGCAGAGATCCTTTGGTTGCCAAAGAAATTTTATTGTTGTCGAAATATCTAGAAAAATCAAAAACAACAGATGATATCAGGAATCAAGAGAATATCATGTGAAGAAAGCAATGAGAAATAAAGTGAATATTATTAACCGTAGATAATTTAACTCTTAAGCTCTTAAGTATATAATAATAAAAATAATAAATTAATCATTAAAAAATCAAATCTATTTTTTTTAATTAAAGAAAATTAGCTTAAACTCGACTAAGAAAAATGATTTACCTCTTTTTTTTTTTTCAAAATGTTGACATTTCTTTAGTAAAGGAAGTTCTTCGCCATGTTAAGAATTATTCTTTTGAACTAGTTTGGCAATGAACTACTCCTTCTATTACTCGTATATAGAAAGCAATCTTTTTATTTTTTATGAGTTTTATACCCTTTTTGATGATGAACAATTTAACAATAATAGTTTAGCGTATTTATTGGGCCTGGGTAGAGCGCCCCATCCCCCCAGACAATAGCAAAAATAAAAGTAAATTGATAAGAATAAAAAAAAAAAGTGCAGGAGCTGGATTTGAACTCGCTAAGTTTGGTAAAATGAGGATGGAAAAAACATAAATAATGACCACTTTACCCATTCAGCCACCTTTGATTTAATTTTTTGGGAGAAAAATAGACTATATAAAATTCATTAAATAAAAGACTTTTTAAAAAAATTTTAATATTGCACATATGATATATCATTTTTTACTAGGTTTTATAGAGATTAATAATTTATAATCAAAATGTCAATAGCATGGATAGTTTTCAAATTATTCAATGGACAAACGTACACATTGTGAATGCCTTATGTAATTAAACCAAAATCTCTATATAACATATGATACATGTTTTTAATTCTTAAATTTCTCCTGATTTCAAAAAACTAAACCCCTTTTAATTATATGATCTAATTTGGGAGTTATTTGCGATCAAAGTTAAGTTTATTTTCGACCTTAATGACATCATCACTCAATTCTATATTATCGAAAATTTAACATTATCTGATTAAAACCAAATTTTTACCAGAGATTTATAATTAAAAAATGAGTTTTTTTCTAAAGTTTCATTGAGATTGGTAAAGAAATAAATAAAATATTGAGTATTTTGTAAATTGAGTTTTAGAATTCGGGATCCCGGATGGGTAAAGAGAGCCGTCTATGAACCGGCTCTAGGCTTCCACCTGAGATTCCAAATTCTAAAACTCAATTTACAAAATAGTCAATATTTTATTTATTTCTTTACCAATCTCAATGAAACTTTAGAAAAAAACTCATTTTTTAATTATAAATCTCTGGTAAAAATTTGGTTTTGATCAGACAATGCTAAATACGCTTTTTCGATAATATAGAATTGGGTGGTCAGGCCTTTAGGCCCGAGTTTGGCTTATGTTTGATCGTCAATAACTCTAAAATTAGATCATATAATTAAAAGGGGTTTAGTTATTTGGAATCAGGGGAAATTTAAGAATTAATAACATGTATCATATGTTATATAGAGTTTTTGGTTTAATTACATTAAGGCATTCACAATGTGACATTTGCCCATTGAATAATTTGAAAACTATGGATGTTTTTGAAATTTAGATTATAAATTATTAATCTGCATTAAATGTAGTAAAAAATGATATATCATATGTACAAAATTAAAATTTTTTAAAAAAGTCTTTTATTCAATGAATTTTATATGGGTCTATTTTTCCTTAATTAAATTAAATCCAGGTTGGCTGAGTGGGATAAGTGGTCATTAATTATATTTTTTCCATCCTCGCTTTACCAAACGTTGCGAGTTCAAATCCATCCCCTGCAGTTTTTTTTCATTCTTATTATTATCAATTTGCTTTTATTTTTATTAATGCTAACAATTTCCTAAGAAATGAAAGAAAATTAAACAATATAAATACAAAAACCTTTTATTATAGTCTCTTAAAAAGAGAAAATAACTTTTTTTATACAGTAATTTTTAATTAACTACTAATTCGATGATTTCTGATGATTGTGTTTAAATGTTAACGATACTAGCGCTACGAGTTGACAAGTTGGAGAACTGCTGGCGAAAGCCCGCCTCAGGGAATATGCCCGCCTTTATCTATGAAGCCCGCCTCTGACACTTTATTTAATGGCTGCCTTAAAAATTAATTAATATAAGCTTAATTATTTGAATAAATTTAAATTTTTTTAAATGAACAAAATGTCACGTACTATAGTTTTTGTTACTGGAAATGCAAAAAAATTAGAAGAAGTTGTTGCTATTCTTGGAGGAACAACAGAAAAGTTTAAGGTAATTAGGTAAAAATTTATACAAGTTTATAAACTTTATTCTCATCATAAATAATTCTTTTAGATGATAAGTCAAAAGATTGATTTGCCAGAATACCAGGGTGAAATAGAAGATATATGCAAATCAAAATGTAGGGAAGCAGCAAGAATTGTCAAAGGACCTGTTATTGTCGAAGATACCTCTCTATGTTTTAATGCATTGCAGGGTCTTCCAGGTAAAATTTCCATTATTTTAAAAATAAGAATAAAAATAAATAAATAGAAAAAATAATAAACTGAATTAATATCATTTTAAGCAACCATTCTAGAATTATTTGTTACAATTGTTTCATTGAATCACAAATAAAACATTTATACAGTGTTAGATTGAGGCATCTGATTGCGTTATTATTGAATCAGTTACTTAATAAAGATTAAAACGTTCATTTTTTAAAATTTTATACCAAAATTGCCTAGACCCGTTTCCATTGTTTAATGCACAACAACTGTTAAACCTTAATTTTAATCTCTCAATGAAAAATTTATGAGGCAATTTGATGAGTGTGCAGTCGATGGTGAATGGAAATTGAAAAATTTATTATAATTTATAATATTTAAACTGAAAAACTGATGATACTCAATTAATCATCTGCACCATCATTATTACTGGTATATTCATAAGATTAATAAGAAAATGATATAATCAACAAAAGTAATAGGTAGTTACTGAAAATATCCATACTCCTGTCCGGCCTGAAATGAACTCTTTAAACCAGATAGAACCTTTATTTTAGAAAAGAAAATTGATCAACATTATATCCGTTGATTTTGGTACTCATTTAGAGTTACAAGAGAGATTAATCTTTTGTATTACCTCAAATGTGGTCTTATCTAATTTTATTGTTGAATATTTTCAACATCTACTAATTTGTTTCCATCTCTTTTTCCTAATAAAGGTATAGAATAAGAAATGATAGACTACTCGAATAACTTGTGTGTTCAGCTTCTCGCGCCGGGGTCCTGGGTTCGTTTCATTTGATTACAAATCTTTTGAAATAAATTGGGTCTAAAAGGCCTTAGATGCCGAAAAATACCTAAAAAAAAAAAAAAAACTTTTGTGTTCATCAACTGTCAGGCCGTGGGAGATTAAAAAAAAAAATGAAAATTTTTGAAACTCACTAAATTTTCTAGGAAATTACTAATTAACGATATGAAACAAGAACATTGATTTTATGTATTGCCTACTTTGCCACACAAGTACAGTGGGGGACAATATTACATCCCACCCATGCTTTTCTACTTGTGATTATTTCATTGTTTTTAAAAAATATTAAATATTTTTTAATAGAAACTTTCTAGAAAATTTCCAATAAAAGATTTTCATTTTCTTTTATAAAAACAATCAAATAATCACAAGTAGAAAAGCATGGGTGGGATGTAATATTGTCCCCCACTGTACTTTTTAGATTTTTACCCGAATTATTGTACTTGAAAAAATTAAAAAATTTAATTCTCTCTAATAAAAAATTGTTTTTTTTTTTAAATAGTTTCCATAAAAATGAAAAATTATAGTTTTCAGAAAATCAATCAATATTAATATTAATTAATATTTTTCGATTATTTTTCAGGACCCTATATAAAATGGTTTCTTGACAAACTTGGTCCCGAAGGATTATATAAAATGCTTTCTGGATGGGAAGATAAATCAGCTGAAGCAATATGTACATTTGCCTATCATACAGGGAACAACGATGAAGAAATAAAAATATTTCAAGGAAAAACTCATGGAAATATTGTAGACCCAAGAGGCCCAAGGGATTTTGGATGGGATCCTTGTTTCCAACCAATAGGATATCAAGAAACTTATGCTGAAATGCCAAAATCACAAAAAAACCAAATCTCTCATAGAGGACGTGCTGTTTTAGCCCTAAAAGAATACCTCGATCAACAACATAATTAATGATGTTGAATGAGATTTCATATTTTTAATTAAAATAATTATTAAAGGTAATTAATTATGTTTTATCATATCTTTGATAGCCGATATCACTGATAACGAAATATTTATTCTATCTATTCAGTCAGTTTAAGATAATTCGTCATTTTATTTAGTTATCTTAAGAAATGTAACTTTTATTTTGTTAAAAAAAATCAAAATTTTAAAATGCCTCATGTAAGTATCTTTAAAACAAAATTTATTTTTTACCATTTCTATTCACATTGAAATTATTTTATAATACACATATATTTTTTATCGGAAATATTCTAATTTCCACCAAAAGAACATCATTGATTATGACGTGAATGTCACTATGGTATAATATACCAAAGATATATTAATAAACTCTCTTCTTTAAATATTTTGTATTTATTTTAATTGATTAAAATATAAAATTTTTAATTTATTAAAATATCTATCTTTCACCATTTCCTTCTTTTCTTCTATCCTAATTTGATTTCTTTTAATCTCCTCTTTTCAGAGCCAATTTATTTGGGTCCAGCTTGAAGGCGGACAAAAATTGGGGGAATTTGATGTACCAATCGGAGGAAAAATATTATCTTCCGAAGGCAATCAATTAAAAGTAGAAGATGATGATGGCAAGGTTAGTTTTCACATACTAATTTTTTATAAATGAAATATATATCTATATCTTATCAATAGTTCTCATCCCGAACAAACAGTTTAGCTCTAGGCCGGTTGATTATTACCCCTTTAGAATATTAATCTGATAAATCGCACCAATCTTGTGTCCGTCATACCAGGGCTGGGGAGCTCCAAAGAGTCAGTCTATTCAAGCTGTATCTCTTTAATTATCGCTATAAAAGTTTTTTTATCATGAAACATCAACCCAAATGCAGTCTTAGCGTCAACAAGCTAAGCATTTTGGATTCTAATAGTGAATCTATTTAATTTAAATATTAATTAGAATCCTTAGCCATATCCCACCACCTGAGATGAGAAGACAAGAAGCCCTAATTCCAGAATATGGAAAAATTAGGTCTAACACAGCTCCTAATACATGCTTCCATTCCAGAAGTCCTATCCAAATAAACTTAAATCTAGATGTTCGGCTATAAAAACAGCTAAGGGGCTTAGCGAACCTAAGCATAAATCAGAGATGGGAACTCGCATGGACTCAAACTGTACAGTGAGCGCCACAATTAAGTCTCCAATCTGAGCTAGAGCCTTAAATATTATATATGGTATATGGTGAAATAAATTTAAATTTGAAAAGGTAAAATAAAATCATCTGTACCAGATTTTAGGTTTTACCTTTTTGGTCATTAAAATTATTTCACTTTCACTACAACATATACTTAGGGCTCTAGCTATCAGGTGGGGACTTATTTGTGGCGCTCACTGTACCTTCAGATGTGAACCATCACATAAACCCTTAGGACAAGCCAGCTGGCTTTGACTTACCACGCCGTATCTGGAAAACCGTCAACAAAATAAGATGGAATCATGGTGTATGTAGAGACTCACTTCATAAATGGAATAAAGCCCCTAGCCTAATGTGCGACTGTGGAAGAAAAAATCAGACAATTCAACACATTGTGGAAAACTACCTACCCGGGTGAAATGCAGGACTTTTTTTGTATCTTGGTAAATAAATAAATTAGAAAATTTAAAATGTAAAAAAATGAGATGTCCAAGGACTGGAGCCATTTTAATGACTCCAGCTCCGAAAACAGCTTTCCAGGCCCTGCTTTCCACCATATCTTATAATAAGAATCTTAGATTTACCAATTGATAGATTGAAAATTTGAATCTTTTTTTGCCATTTGCCATATTAACGAAAAATAATATATATATATATATATATATATTAGGGTGGTCCAAGTTTATAGATGGCTAAATATAAAAATCTGAAAACACGTACCCCTCATTTTGGTCCTTTATTTAAGTAAAATTTACCTGCAAAGTTTTAGACCGATTGGACAACGTTTACCTGGCCCGCCAGAAGGTCAAAGTTCATCGATTTCCCCTTGACTATTAACACTTGTAACTACTTAACGATTGGTCCAGCAAAAAAATTATCAGTAATTTTTTTGAAGAGCATTCAATTTACTAAAAAAAAAAGTCCTTTAACATTTTTTAGTAAAACAAACTGTTTTCATGGTATTGGCAAAAAAATCGAATATGGTTGGGAGGCATGTCACATTGACTTTCAAATAACACTAGTAGGCAAAATGAAATTTTTTTTTTCCGAGTCCCGAAATTTTTTCTTCAGATTCTTAAGTAAAATGACCTCCTGAATACAAATATGACCTCCGTTTACCCCCACCACGTACCATACTTATTTCCACCCTTTTCCGTTAACCTTAGGGTCATGAATTAAATTTGGAGGGATGAAAAGGAATATTTTAGCCTTTAATTATATATATCAGGGGCGTATATAAGGAGGTGGCCGAGGGCCCCCCCTCCCCGATTATTTTTCAAATCTATATACATACATACGGGTATACAGTGAACAGAGGGTATATAAGTAAATTTTGTGTCCCTAAAAAAAAGGTAAAATCATTTTCTTGGCAGGGAAAAAATTTTTGCCCCTGTGGGAAAAATTTAGTTTCGTCAAAAAATTTTCCCTGCAGAAAATGATATATACGATATATATATATTTAAATTATTTTAAGCAAGTTTATTTAAATTAATCAAGCTATTTATCTGGAAGATTGTAGAATTAGCTACATTAAAGACGGGAAAAGGCGAAAGACAAAAAAAAAAAAAGAACAAAAGGGTATTTGGTGGCTATATTTATGTTATTAATTTTTAAAGTGAAATCGGAATAATGTAATAATATTATTAAAGCTGTATATATATATATATATTTGTTTTAGGTGTTTTTTATTTCTAAAAATCAAATAATGAAGAATATGCATTCAACATCTATCAATGGAGTTGAAGATATGATTACTTTAGCAGATCTTCAAGAGTATTCAATACTTAGAAATCTTTATATCCGATATAAATCGGATCTAATATATGTAAGTTAAGTTTATTATAAAAATATATATATATAGATGAGATCTCTCTTATTTTAAAAGCAGTACTCTGTTTTTTTTTAAATTATTTACTCAAACCTTATAAATATTTAGCCCTACGTCCACTATAAATATAAACCTACCAAGTTATTAATTAGTACCTGCACTCCTTGTCCCCTACCACAGTTCATATTTTGTCCAGAAGATGGCGCTGCCCGCAGACAATTAGTCTGTAAAAATAATTTCCATTAAACATTTTTCATATTTAAGAATTAAAACAATGAAATAATCACATGGAAAACCATTGCATTAATATTAACCCTCACCATGGGCGTACCCACGGGGGAGTTTGGGTGTTCAACCCCCCCCCCCCCCCTCCCCAAGGGACCCAAGCCATGACTAGATATTTAAGCTCTATAATACAAAAAATTTAATAATTTGAGTTAGCAATTTTGCAATTGTATTATAATCTAAATCGCAGCTTTCCTCTTCTAGTGGACGCGAGGCTTGAAATATATTAGAGATAATTTATTAAAATCCAAAATCTATCTTTCAGACATATACAGGATCAATTCTAGTAGCTGTCAACCCTTATCAAATTCTTCCTATTTATAAAACAGAAGACGTTAAAAAATATACTGGAAAAAAAATTGGTGAAATGCCACCTCATATATTTGCAATTGGAGATAATAGTTACACGGATATGCGTCTCAATCGAGAAAACCAGACAATTGTTATAAGGTATTAATTTTTTTATAATTATCATTCATAAAACAAAATTTTTTTCATTAACTTAGTTTTTGTTTCTCTTTTTTCATTTTATCAGTTTAATATAATCTCATTATAATCTATCTTATCTTTATAAATTTCCTCTTTCTTCCTATCTATATTATAAAAAGAATCCATATATATTTTTTTTTAGTTAATTTTTTTCCAATTACTTTATTCTTATCAACATTATTAATTAAAATTGTTGTGTAAAAAATTATCACAATATTTACCGCCTCTTAATATTTATTTATTTTTTTTATTATAAAAAAACAAAGAAAGGATAAAAATTTATCATTCTAAATGATAGGTTATAGAAGAAAAACAAAAAAATTTACATCAAAAATTCATTAAGATTTCATTTTATTAAAAAGTTATTTAATTGGCCGATTCTTGGTTTGACTCCAGGCGGGTTAAAGTTTACGCCTATACTCGACCTGAAGATGTTAACCGATTTTGATAATTTTTTTTCCTTTTTTTTTGTCTATATAATTCGCAACTTTTCCCCGCTATTACAACTTCGAAATAAAAAAAATAAGTTTTTTCGGTCCACTCTAATGTATATAATATCCAGTGGCGTAGCGAAGGGGGGACAAGGAGGGTCATCATGCCCCGGGCGCACTCACAAAGGGGCGCCAAATGGTTTGCAAAACAAAAAATGTTTAATTTAATGCCCGGGAAAAAATTTTCCGCGTGACGGAAAAATTAGGTTCCGCAAAAAATTTTTTCCGCAGGAAGGAGAAAAAAATTCCGCAAAATTTAGCTTTTCAAAAAAAATGTAGAATGAATCAAAGGGCAGGGCAAAAATTTTCCGCAGGCAAGAAAATTTTTGAGTTCGGGCCCCCCCCTGAAAAAAATTTCTATATACGCCCCTGTATAATATTATTTGGTTTTCGAATGGGGGGGGGGGGGGCGCTAAAATGATATATGTCGGCCAAAAATACTTTTGCGTATTATCTGTTTTATTTGTAGATATTTCGATTCCAATGACATAGAATCATCCTCAGTTCAGCAGTATTTATTTTTGGCCGATGTCCTTATAATAAAATTGATCTTCCTTACGGCCATCTACAAACAATATTTTCCTTAATCTTACTATTTTGAATTTAATATTTTCAGTGGGGAAAGCGGTGCTGGAAAAACAGAAAGTACCAAATTAATTCTTCAATATTTAGCCGCTATCAGTGGAAAACATTCATGGATTGAACAGCAAATTTTAGAAGCAAATCCTATTCTAGAAGGTAAAAATAATAAAAAAAAAAAAAAGATAATATTATTAAAATATATATATATACTAAAATAATAATTTTGTATTAAAGCATTTGGGAATGCAAAAACAGTACGTAACGACAATTCTTCCCGTTTTGGAAAATACATCGATATTCATTTTAGCTCACAAGGAGCCATTGAAGGTGCTCGTATAGAACAATACCTTCTCGAAAAATCTCGTATAGTAAGCCAAAATCAAGGAGAACGAAATTACCATATCTTTTATTGTATGCTTGAGGGACTCACATCGGAGGAACGTAAACATCTTAATCTCGAAGAAGCTTCCAAATATGCATATTTAACTGGGGTACATATTTTTTTTTAATTTGAATTTATAAATAAATACATGTATTTAATATTAATGCTTTTATAGGGAAATTGCTTGACTTGTGATGGACGTAATGATGCCTCGGAATTTGCTGCAATTAAATCTGCGATGATTGTACTTAATTTTTCCGAACCACAAATTCATGAAATTATTAAACTGCTCGCCGCTATTCTTCATCTTGGAAATATAAAATATGAACCTTGTCTTATAGGTAAATATATATTAAATATAAATATATTATTTATTCTTAAGAGAGGAAGATTTAAATAAATTGTAATTTATTGATTGAAAGTAATGCAGGGTAAATGATATATAAGAGGAATAAAACCCAGGGTGGGTTCGGTTAAAAAGATGGTTAAAACCACTGGTTAAAAACGGTTCTAAATTCCCTGGTTTTAATCTGAAATATGGAGTGGTGTCATTTGATGTCACTACGTTGTGGTAAGGAGCTTCCGCTGCTCACACATCGATTTAGGAGCATTCACTCACGTCTAACACTCGGGTGGCCACTAGGATGGCGATTGTGGCTTTATTCTTCTTAGAACGGACTGCTTCATGTGCATGGAAAACTATGAGCCCCCTGATATTTCGGCACCAGACTCATGAATACTACAAAATCACAAAGTGACAGTGAGGAAGATAGAAATTCTTGGCAAATAGTGATGTGGGAGTTTGAGAAACATTTGGTTTTATCAGGGTGGATAAAAAACCCACATTTTTTAGATTTTGACCAGGGCACTGATCAAAAGTGGTTAAAACCATCCAAAATTGGTTTAAACCACAAAATTAATATTGAATACCAATCAATTTGAATAAATAGGGACGGGATCTAAATGGCCTCCGATGCCGAAAAAGGCCTTGAATTAAAAAAAAAAAGTCCTGAGACAAAAATCTTAAGTGACAAGCACAGAACTCAGTTTTCAATTAGCGAATGTAAGAGGAAGTTTCATAACTTTCAACTTTTAATTGAAACAATTCCTGTAAATATAAATTTCATGTTTAGTTATTTTTAAGTTCAGTTTTTTAGATCTTCCATTACTGTCAAGGACAGAAACATTTTTTTTCCGAAATATAAGCATACTATATGAAATTTATTTGTTTATTTAAATAAAAACCACTAGCCAAAACTGGATTAAAACCAGGAAAGTTTAAACCGTTTTTAACCAGTGGTTTTAACCATCCTGGTTTTAACCGAACCCACCATGGGTTTTATTCCTCTTAACCCTTATATACCATTTGCTCTGCATTACTTTCAATCAATAAATTAAATTAATTAAATTTAAATTTAATTACAACAACATGTTTAAAGTTTAATGAATAGAAAAATTAATATAGATTAACAAAAATTTTATTAACGTTTATTTATTTTTTATTACAGACAATTTAGAAGCTACTAAAATTAAGGATCTCACTCAAATAGAACGAATTGCATCACTCTTACAAGTTCCAAAAGATCATCTTGCTGATGCACTTACTCACAAAACAATTTTTGCTAATAATCAACGCATAGTAAATTACTTATTATAATAATTTAATAAAGAATGTGATGTGTTTTATTACCAGTGAATTAATTTTCAGGTAAGAACTCTTTCTTTGGAACAAGCGCTTGAAGTACGGGATGCTTTTGTAAAAGCGATCTATGGCCAAATGTTTATTATGATAGTTAATAAAATAAATGATGCTATTTATAAACCTGCTGCGCCTCGAGTAAATTCCATTGGAGTACTTGATATCTTTGGATTTGAAAATTTTGATACAAATAGGTAATTATCTTAACTTCAAACATAAATCTCAATTTAGTACAGTTTCTATAATACTAATTCGGATTCGTCTAGTCACTTTTATTTGAATGGTACTGAGGTGGGTTCCCGTTTTACTCCTTAGAAGGAAGATGGATAAATTTCTCTCATGAGGTGTTTTTGAACCTGAGCTACCTCCAACTCGGAATTAAAAAGTTAAGGGGCTTCGGGAAGCAAAGCTGTTCGCATGTTTTGACGATAAGATGGCGTTAGGGGTCTTAAAAAAAGTTAGCCAAAAGCCCAACTATTACGAAAATTTGCCAACAAAGGGCAGGATGATATATTTAATTTAATGTATTTGTTTGATTTTCGTTGATCTTTTAATAATAGTTTATAAATATTATATATCATTTATAAAAGCATAAAAATATATAAATATAGGCTTATAAGTGATCTGATAATGCCGGCTGTTAGACTAGCCTGTCATCTTTTGCAAGAGTGCTGAACTATTTGGCCGTTTATTTTTAAATAAATACGAAATTTATTTTTTACATATTCTATTATGTAAAATGTTCACGAATTTAAATCATTAAAAAAACACCACATAAAAAAATACTTTAAAATGCCTCAGTAGTTTCGGACCAAAGATTCCATGAGCCCTCCTGAAGCCCCTTAACTATTTTATTCGTCGGCTAATCCTATATATATATATATATATATCTAAAAATAACCAACAATTTAATTGCCTCTTCCATTGGGTATGAAAACAAAAAATCAAATTATAAATACAAGTTGTTCTAGGTCTTGTTTTTGGAAAAATTCGGGTACTAGTACTTTATTAATGCACTTTTTAGTTTTTTTCAATTCTGTCAACCCGGAACTTATTATAATCTAACTAAATTTTTAAACAGTTTTGAACAGGTGTGTATTAATTATGCAAATGAACATTTACAACAATTTTTTGTTCAACATATTTTTAAACTGGAACAAGCAGAATATGAAGCTGAAGGAATTAGTTGGAAACATATGTCCTTCGTGGATAACCAAGAAGTTCTTGACTTAGTTGGTGTTAAGCCTGTTAACATTATGGCTTTAGTGGATGAAGAATCCCGATTCCCTAAGGTAAACTTGAAATATTTTATTTTAATAAATAATTATTAATATCCTTATTGTTTTTTAGGGGACTGACTTAACTATGTTGTCTAAATTGCATTCCACTCATAGCTCAAATAAATTTTATTTGAAACCAAAATCAGAAAAAGTTCCAAGTTTTGGGATTGATCATTTTGCTGGAAAAGTATATTATGAAGTAAAAGGTAACAAAAAAAAGTTAGAGAATTTTTGATAATAACTATTATTAATATTAATCTCAATATATTCAGGTTTTCTGGAGAAGAATCGTGATTCATTTAGTCCTGATCTAAAACAAATTGTACACATATCTAAAAACCGATTCTTAGTGAATCTTTTTGCTGATCAATTCCAAACAAATAATGATAATATAAAAAAGGCGCCAGGACCAACTACTCTGGCTGCCCAATTTCGTCGTTCTCTTGATATTCTCATGAAGACTTTGAATAGTTGCCATCCATATTTTGTTCGATGCATTAAACCAAACGAATTCAAGAAACCTATGGTAAATATTAATATATAATACTTATTATATAAATATATATAAATACTTTTGCCCTATAAAAGTTGTTTAACACAGATCTTTTATAAATATATTGGGCTTCGAGAGCGTCTATTTCAACTTTTATAAAAGTTAGACTCTTTCAAAGATTTTATCAAATAATCTCTGTAGTTTTTTTTCGGCTCAAGAAGCCATTAGGGTTTGAATATTTTTTTTTAAATTTTAATATAACCAATACTCAGGGATGGGCGTTAATCAGTTACATGTATTTGAAATACAAGATACCAAATACAATATTAATTGGTATTTTGTAACTCGTTACAGAATTGGCAAAGTAATTGCTATCTTGTATTTCGTTACATTTTTAGTAATTGGTATCTGAAATTCGAGATACCAAATACTTTTTTTTAATTTGCCGCAGTGTAAAAAGTCTTGCAGAGGGAGCTGAAATCGTTTTAATTTATTTAATATTACTGTATGTAATCGTCGTGTGGGTTCTCTGCTCCGGATCTTAGTAAAAACCAGTAACGAGAAGTCAATCAATCCGCCAAATTTTCACTCTTCGTTAAAAAACTTTTTGCTTTCTTCTTTCAACCAGCTCTCAACGACTAAATCTTTGTTCTTCTGCCCCAGTTGAAAGATTGTTTTCATTTGCGGGTTTATTCATTCTCCATCAAGTTCCAGATTATCCGAAACTTGGTTTTTTGAAACCTTTTCATATTTTTATAAATAAATTTTTTTAGTGTCATGAATAATTTTATTGTTTTCGATTTTCCAAAGGTATTCTCCAATATAAGTTTAGCTGCCACTTTCCTAAACTAAATTTATTTAGGGTTCCAGATAGAGCCCTGCACGGGCCGATTTTTTTGGCCCAGACCGGTCCGTGTCCGTATTTTTTTGACTTCCCGCCCGTACCCGGCCCGTAATTTTTTACCATTCTTCAAGCCCGCCCGGAATTTTTTCAAACCCGCCCATTCCCGCCCAAGATTTAGTAAATGAATGAACGAATGTCTAGTAATTTTTAAATAAAATTTCATTTGCATGCCCTTCCACCCGAACCCGTTTATTTAGACTTGCTACCCTCCCGTATCCGCCCGTAATTTTTTCATGGCCTCCAAAGCCCGCGGGCCGGGCGGGTAACGGGCCTACGGGCCAACCCGTACCCATGCAGGGCTCTAGTTCCAGAATTACCCCTCCAAAAAGTATTTTAAAATCAAGGAAAAATTTGTTTGTAATTGGTATTTTCAATGTATTTGAAATACATAATTGGTATCTTGTATCTCGTTACACAAACCCGTGAATAATTGGTATCTTGTATTTCGTTACAAAAATCTGAAGTAATTGGTATTTTGTATCTCGTTACTCAAAATCGAGTAACTGCCCATCCCTGCCAATACTGATAAGGGGCCATTCATTAATTACGTAAGGGTCTTGAGGGGGAGGGGGTTAAGAAAATCTCTACATGTCCTTATGTAGGGGGGAGGGTCGTAAAACTTATTCTTACGTAATACTTTTTGAATCAAAATTCAATACAAAGAATCAAATTTCATAAATTATTACTTGTTAAAAAATAAAAATTATTGATTTAAGTTGAACTGTAAGTTTTAGTGGAACTGATCCTTTCCTAACATTTTATTATTTAGAAGAACGAGATAAAGTCTTACGTAAGAAAGGGGGAGAGGGGTTCGAGAAATCTTATGTATACTTACATGGGGGTAGGGGGGTCAAAAATGTCTAAAATTGTCCTTACGTAATTAATGAATGGCCCCTAACTACCGAGGGATGTTCCACTACGCTTATTTTTCGGGGCCACACAACCTAAATTCAGCTTTGGCATTGCTTAACAGCAAGGATCATGGTGGGGGTTGCTCTTCTCTCTTTTTAGGAACTTTGTAGTTATTTCAAGATAGAGGACAACAGAGCGGGAGGTGGGGTTGTATAGGTCTCTCCGGTAAGCCGTTACGCTGATTTGACCATTTGCTGTGGAATCAAAGGCCTCATCTTCAGCTCTAAGAAAGTGTTTGCAAGTCCAATGCTTAAGGCGGTGTCCAAACTTTCTGCCACAAGTGCCAAATTAGGATTTAAATCTATTTGAAACTGGCCAGGTGAATGTGGGAATTAAAAAAACGCATTGTGATAACAGATCATACACATATCCATTTTTTTTTTTTTATAAAAACATTCACGCTTTTTTCTCATTCACACTCACATTAACACACACATTCACACAGTCTTTTCGGCAACTTAGGCCATTTAAGACTTTGACGATAACCGTTATATTACTAATATATATATTTGGGGTCCAGACATTTCTATTTAAGTCATTTGGTATCCAAATCCAGCAAAAAATGTTAATCTTAATAATTAATAATAATAAAAATAATGCACAAAATATAATAAAAAAATGAATTTTGTACATAGGTAGATAGATATGGCTCATCAACCTTCATAAGATGTGCTTCTAAAAAAATTTATTAATAAATCCAACCAATGTTTACACTTTTTATAATTGAGTCCTAGCTAAGTGTCTCTATCAAATATCCATTATTTTTATTAAATCTAGTGTTATTTACAAAATGATAAGAAAAAACTTTAAAACTCATTTCGTTAATTCAGATAATATAGTAAATACGAAGGCTATATTTTTATATTATTTGTTTCTGCATTCTTCTAACGAACTTATTTTGCAAATACAAAATAATTATTTTCACTTTGTCAATAACCGATAGATTTTATTAATTAAATCAAGGAACATATTAGTTTTATCAGACTCTTCTATCCCTAATTTCTAATAATATGATAAATTTGTATATTGCTTTTTTTATCAGCTCTTTGACCGAATGCTTTGCTGTCGTCAATTAAGATATTCAGGAATGATGGAAACTGCAAAAATTCGTCGTATCGGTTATCCCATTCGACATCCATTCAAAACTTTCGTAGAACGTTATCGAATTCTTGTACCAGGGACACAACATGCTTATAAGGTATTCTTTCTTTTCGTAAAAACAAATAATATTGTTATTAAAATTAAAGCGATATCTATTATTTTATGATTTTTTATTTTAGGTTGATTGTAAAGAAGCATCCAGAAAAATTTGCGCTTCGGTCCTTGGTGATCAAGATTATCAATTAGGGCATACTAAAGTATTTTTAAAGGATGCACATGACGGTATTCTTGAACAAGAACGTGAACGAGTTTTAACTAAAAGTGTATTGATTCTCCAAAGAGCTATTAAAGGTTGGATCTACCGTAGAAGGTATTGATTTCTAATTTTTAATTATTAAGTTCGGAAAGTAATTTCATTTTTTCCCATCAAAGGAATTAATTGTATTTTTTCACAGCTAACTTCACACTTAATCCGCATATTCATTATATATTTTGAGCCCTTTCAAATATGGAAAGTAATAAAGCAGCATTTTCGACATATTTTACTTTTTTACTATAGAAAATGTAAAAATGCTGCAAGCAAGAAAAAAATTATTTAAATTTATTTTATTTTTTTATAGCTGTCAAAATATATAACGACTATGCGGCTTAAGTGTGAAGTTAGCTGTGAAAAATACAATTGTCCTTTGTTGAGAAAAAACAAAATTACTTTCCGAACAATCCAATATAAACACTCTCTGAAATGTGCAAAATCCACTTAATATCAGACGTGGATTAAGGCAATTGCCCCTGTCCCTTACTCTTAAAATGATCTTTTATTATTTGTGAATTTATATACTGATATATTTATACATTCGCTTATGTAAGGTTTATGGGTTTGAAATGGCTCTCTTAAAATTATCGCAAGTCCCAAAAAAATTACGATCGTATTTTCTTAAACTAGGTAATGAATCCTTTCGACAATCTTTCAAAACTTTCGTAGAATTCTAATTTATAGACAATACACATATCATATATTGATTGACGAAAAATCTATTTAAAAAAAAATATTTAGTAACTGATATATCTGAAAAAATTGCTTCTTTTTTGTACTTCAACACTATTCTTCTATACCAAAGGTCTGCCTAGGTTCGGATCCTAGGCAGTCGGATGAATTTATTTAAGCCAAATGGCTTAAATAAATATGCCTGGACCCCCAACATATATATACTAACAAATAATGAGAATTGTAAAAAGTCCTATATGGCCTGAGTTGCTGAAAAGACTGTGAGAATGGGTGTGTGTTTGTGAAAAAATTGTGAAATGTTTCCGACACTATTTATATATATAATTTTTCCCTCAGATTTCTACAGAAGCGCACTGCTGCAATTATTATTCAAAAATATTGGCGTAGACGTGGTCCTTGGAAACGTTACAATCTTATTAATAAGGGTTATAAACGTTTACAATCATTGATTCGTTCCCGATTAATGAAAGCTCGTTTCGAGTTTTCGAAAAAGAGGATCATCAATTTGCAAGTAAGATTTATTTAATTAAATAATTTATGCCTGTAGAGTGAATAGATTAAGATAGAAATCAAATTGTAATAAACTTTTTTTAAATTTTTTTATAGGCTCATTGTCGAGGATATATAATTAGAAAAGATTTCAAAGAAAAATCAAAAGTATGTTTGTTTAAATATTATATATCTTATTTCACTTACATTATTAATATTTTTTAATTTACCTTATTTAGCATAAAAATAAAAGAAAAATGGAAATAATAAATTTAAAGAAACAAGAAGAGGCCAACTTCAAAAAAGCAGGTCATAAAAATTATAAAGAAATGGCTGAGGAAAATTATCAAGTAAGTAACATTTCTATGCTTATTTCTATAAAGAATACTCCATTTCTCGACACCTGAAGACCATGAAGACTAAAGCTTCAGGGTCTATCCCACCCTCCTCTGGGTTGTTTAGATTAAGAGAGTTAATTTTAATTTTTTAATTCCTTTTGATTACAGAAACGTTTAACACAGCTTCTTGCCGAAGTAAATAAAGAAGAAACTGAAAATGATTTAGAAAATGATCCTTCAGACGATGTTGAAAAGATGTTTGGATTTTTGGATAAATCCGAAACAGAGGTAAATTATATTAAATTTTAATTTTATATTTGATCATTAAAAGAAAATTAACTTATTAATTTTACTTTCTATTTAAGGGTTTGTTCCAAAGTCCTGACGAGGCCAAACAATCAGTTACAACGCCTCCAGATGTTATAATGCCAATTGAACAAGAATCAGAACAACAAATAGATCTTTCAGAATTCAATTTCCGAAAATATGCTGCAACTTATTTTTCAGCAAATATTAATTATCACTATTCAAAAAGGCCTATTAAACACGCTCTCCTGGAGTTGCCTGATCCTACGGACCATTTGGTAATTTAGAAATTTGTTTAAATTATAATACCAAATTATGTAGACGATTCTCAACGAAGTTATTTCTTATCGAATTGCTGCAGCTGCAGCAAGTTCGATAAAAATTATAATACCAAATATTTAAATAAAATTTTCTTGACCAAGGAGAGGCCACAAATGGGAAAATTTTTAGACTTTCTTCTCAAAAAAAATAACTATCTATTATATAATTCAATTATTGTTTTGTATAATATTTAATAAAGCTTTATTTTTAAACAGGCTGCTTGCGCTCTTTGGATCACCATTTTAAGATTTATGGGAGATATGCCAGAGCCACGATTCCTTAAAGAAAAAACAGACAATACTCCTGTGATGACTAAAATTAATAGCACACTTAGTCGAAGCTTTTTAAATTCCAAAGAATATCAAGAAGCCATTATTGCAAATAAGGTAACGAATTAAATTTTGAAATTGTAATATTATTTCGAAGATATGAATTTTTTAAAAATTTTTTAGGAAGAGGAATTACTGAAGTTATCTGCAGCCAATAGACGTAAACTAATCTCTATGACTTTAAAAAATAAAAATAAATTAAGTGAAGGCGTGAGAAGAGGAATTGTTGAAAATGAATTTGCAAATAAATCATACCAATCTTGGCTTGAAGATAGACGAACTACAAATCTTGAAAAATTACATTTCATCATCGGTCATGGAATTTTACGACCTTCACTTAGGTTTGTCATCTAATTAAATATAAATTTCTGTAAAATTATTATTATTATTGTCTTTGAGGAATGTCATCTTAAGAGTAATCAGATCTAATCCCCATTTATAAGCTGGCAAGACTTGCAAGTATGATTCATGTGACATTAGGTAAAACTAATAAATAAGAAATTAAATAGTAAGGAATAAAGAAAAGAGCGATTGCAGCTACGTTTATTAGTCACTTCAAGCCGACGTTTCGGTCACATATATGGCCATCCTCAGGATTTAAGCGTGTCAACAAAGTCTGAGCCCTGAGGATGGTGGTGTGAGATTTAATTCAATAAAATTTATTCATTTTTTTTTTTTTCAGAGATGAAATATATTGCCAAATTTGCAAACAACTGTCTAATAATCCTTCAAAAACTTCCTTTGCTCGAGGATGGATTCTACTTTCTCTTTGTGTTGGTTGTTTCCCACCGAGTGATGATTTTGTTAATTATTTACGGGCTTTCATTCGGTCTGGACCCCCGGGTTATGCTCCGTATTGTGAAACTCGATTAAACCGTACATTTAAGAACGGATCACGAACTCAACCGCCGAGCTGGCTTGAACTTCAGGTACTAATAATATTTCATTAAAAAAAAAAAAATGTTTCTTTTTCTTTAATGTATTTTTGAAATTTTTTTTAATAGGCAAGCAAACAAAAACTTCCACTTATTATTCCGGTTACATTTATGGATGGAACAACTAAAAAAATTCATGCGGATTCGGCGACAACTGCTCGAGAATTGATCGCGCAATTAGCAAATAATATCAAACTTAAAGATACTTTTGGATTCTCTCTCTTTATCTCAATGCATGACAAGGTATGTTATAAAAAAACATTGCTAATGGTTAATCAGTTCTATTCTCTAGAAACAGAAGTTAAAATTTTTATTCATAAATTGTGTGTTAAATAGTAAAGTAATAACACCAGCATTAAAAATGCAATTCTCTAAACCGCGACATTAAAATTTTTACTTTTTAGCACCAGGTGTTAACGATCCATGAAGCTACATTTTATGATTGTTCGTGATTTTAAACCCCTCGATAATCTCTCGCGCATGCGCATTTCTAACTTGATTTGTTATTCTCTATCTAGTAGGCCTATCTGACACACCAGTGTTAAAAAATTCTATTCTCTAAACATAGTTTTAACAACGACGTTAACATGTTGCTTTTATCTCAAAGTTCTCAAAATCATAATCTTACTTTTTACGTTAAATACGCCATTTTTATGCATTAAATATGGCTTTTTAAAGGCACCCCTAGACATGACATTAATTTTTAACACTAATGACTAAAAGTTAACGCTTTGGCGTTAAAGTTTTTGCTTACAGAATAGCAATTTGAGGTGTTAAAATGAATTAAGGCTGATTTTAATTGTTAAAAGTTAACGTTTTTGCTTAGAGAATAGACCTCAATAAATAAATGTATGTTAAACTATTATTTTCTAGTTTTGACTTATGTTAAAATTTGATATTACAGGTATCTTCTTTAGGCGCAGGAGGTGAACATATCATGGATGCGGTTTCACAATGTGAACAATTTGCAAAAGAACTTGGCGAGAACGAACGTAATGCTTCATGGCGTGTATTCTTCCGCAAAGAAATGTTTGCCCCATGGCATGATGCTACCGCTGATCCTATTGCAACTGAACTTATCTATCACCAAGTGACACGTGGAGTTAAATGTGGAGAATATCGTTGTGATAAGGTACCAGTTTTGTTCAAATTCCATTAAAGAACACTTGATTCAAAGTTTAAAAAAAAATATTTTTTTTTTTAGGATTCTGATGTAGCAATGTTGGCAGCTCAACAGTATTTTGTTGAATATGGTACATCTTTGAACCAGAAATCTCTTGGAAGTTTAATACCCACATACATTCCTGAGCAATTCGTCAAAACAGCTTCTCCAGATGCTCTCGTGCGTTGGGAAAAACTTGTTACTGATGCCTTTGAAAGGGTAAAAACATTTTAAATAAAATTTACATGCCTGGGGAGATAAAAATTACGTATCCGAATGCATTGGCTGCAATGAATAAAAATATATAATTGCATTTTATTTGATCTTTCTAATTGTTAATTTCATAAGAAATTCTATTATTATTTTTTAACTAAATTTGCTTTGGGAATTTTTCAGAGTTATTACGTTAAAGAGAATGTTAAACCTATTAGAGTAAAACAGGATGTGGTTACTTTTGCAAAAATGAAATGGCCAATCATGTTTTCTAAATTTTATGAAGTTATCCAAGTATCAGGTAATGTTTTTTTTTTATTGAAATTCATTTTAAATAAAATATACTGTATTAACATCTGATTTGACTTTAGGTTCCCTTCCAAAAAAGAAAGCTATCGTTGCGGTGAATTGGACTGGAATGTTACTTGTTGATGACCAAGAGGATATAATGTTAGAACTCTCTTATGCCGAAATTACAGACATTTCTTCTAAACGGTATGTTATTAACTATAATAATAAAATGATGATAATAATAAAACTTATTCTTTTCCATTCAGCACTCAACACGCTCTAATTCAAAAACTTTATCTAAGTACATTACATGGAGAAAAGTTTGAATTTGAAAGCACGAATGCCGAAGAGCTCGCTGAATTAATCAACTATATTATAGATCAATTAAAGAAAATGACTAAATATGTCATTGCAACTCAAGCCCATAAAGCAACATGTAAATTTTTTTCTTTATTTTATAATATTATCTAAGAGAGAAATATCTACCCCACCAACACCGTATGTTTTTCAGAGGCTTACCGAGGGGGGGGGGGGGGCGGTCCGCAAATTGGTCTCTTTGTTTGTTTTATATTTAAGTTAAGTACCCTCCCGGACACTCAAAATAAGCTTTTGAACAAAATAGGCCAAAAAGTATTAGTACTTTACTGAAGTACTTTTTCAGTTTTTTTTCGAGATCGGCTCTAACTATTTTGATTAAAATTAAAAAATCAATTATTTTTTATATGCTCTTTAAAAATTATATCAGTAAAACTTTTCGTGAAGATTGTTTGAAGTATACTTTTACTAATGTATTTTTTCAGTTTTTTTTTCGATTTTCTCAAAATTGGCTCTAACGATTTTGATTAAAATTAATAAATCAATTATTTTTTAGATCCTCTTTTAAATGTATATTCCATTTTGCCCTGAAAATTGTTTGAAATACACTATATTGATGTAGTATTTCAGATTTTTCAAATTCATTTTTCGGATCTTCCTTCCATAGAGCTAATGTTAAATCCCTATTGCGATGGGTATGTAAATTTCGATTCAAAAGGGGATCCCCTTTGGAACTTGTCTGCTGTGCGACCAGTCACACCAGATTTTTTACTTCCAACGACTTTTGTACCTAAAATTACTAAACCTTTTGAGAAAAAAAAAAAACTATAGAAATGGTGAAATAAAGTAATAATATTTTTGTGTGTTATGGTGGGCTCAAAATTGTCAAAAACTATCAAGAAATTTAATCCCTAAATTTTTTATTATTCCAGCTGAAGGAATGCTCGATCTAGAAAAAGGTGACTTAGTACTTTTAGAAGAAGAATTCAATGACTCTACCGCCTCATTCCTCATGGGAACAAATATCAGAACAGGGGTGCGTGGACATTTCGCAGTGGACAGTATTTATGTAATCCCTACAACAACTCAACCTCTTCAAGGTTTACTTGTAAGTCAAGAATAAAAACATATCTTTTAATTTTATTATATCATAAGCTTTTTTCAATCTTCATATGAAGAATAATAATAAATCTATTATTATGCTTTTAGGAGTTATTCCAAACTGATGGAATAATGACTTACTATAAACGTCGAGCCTCAAATATAACACTCACTCGCAAAAAGTTTCACACTCTTGAAGAATATGCTAAAGAAAATTTCAGGTATTATTACGGTTTTTTTTTTAAACAATAAATTTAAATGCTAATTAAATTTAATATTTTCCAGAGTCAGCCAGAATATATCGCTTTCTAAAGGACATACTCTTACAACTGCTCGGCGTGTCGGCAAAGAAGAACTTTGGCGACATTCTAGAGAACCAATTCGATTGCCTCTTTTGCAAAAAGTGGCATTACTTGATGAACTGGCTGTTGATGCCTGCTATGCGTTTACTGCTATACTCAAATATATGGGCGATTTACCTTCAGTTCGTTCACGAATTGGCAATGAATTTACCGATAATATTTTTGAAGGACCTTTGAAACATGTAATTATAGAATTTCTAGCTTTAGCTTATTTAGGAACGTTGCTCTTTCGATCCTTAACTGACAATCTGGTATATTCTCTAAGCAAAAACGTTAACTTTTAACATCTAAAATCAGCGTTAATTCATTTTAACACCTCCTTGTCTCAAATTGCTATTCGGTAAGCAAACTCCAAATTCCAAAGCGTTAACATTTAGTCAATAATGTTAAAAATTAATGTCATGTTTAGGGTGCCTAATATTTTAACGCCGTATTTAATGCATAAAAATGGCTTCTTTAACACTAATTAGTAAGGTTATGATTTTGCAGTCTAGATATGTTAAAGTCGGCGTTAAAACTTTGTTTAGAGAATAGCATTTTTTAACGCTGGTGTTATTACTTTTTAACACCCAATTTGTGATGTTAAATTTGAACCTCTGTTTTTAGAGAATAGACCTGAATTAAAGGAGAGCTGTTGTTTTAAAAAAAAATCTCAATTATAAAAATTTAGAGAAATGAAAACCATCAATTTTGCCATGTTTCATATTACATCACTTTGATTTGGCAAATATTTCGTGCCAACCTTTCGGACATCGTCAGTGACGCAATGTGATATTTTCCAAATAAAATTGATTTATTGTGTAACTGGGAAAAGAGCTAGTTTTCATTTCTCGACATCTCTATATCTATATACACCATCTATCATTGTCAGTGTCCTTCAGGTGTGAGCAAGTGGAAAATAATCTCACACCCAAACGAACACAAAGGGCCCAATTTGTAATGAGTAAAAGTCTTATGGGAAATCAGTTCCTAAAATTAAATTTACCTATATTTCTTAAGATTTTGTCATATAGAATGTGGCTATAGCTGATATGTTGAATAGGAAAGAGGATGCAGCCAAATAATTGCGCCCCTATTTGGTAATGAACACTCATTATTGGAACGTTTCAGCTCGGATCAACCCTGCCATCTTCAGCCTTCAAAGAGGATATTTAAATTTTATATACATAAATAGTGTTGTTTTTGTTAATACAAGTTGCATTTTATGTCCAATGAATGTAATAATTCTTTAGAGGCTCAATTATTTGGTTGCATCCTATTTCCTATTTAAGATTTTGTCTTCCACATTCTTTAGTCCCCATAATTATTTGGCAGAAAGTTGTATGTGGTGATCTCAAGTAGAATTAATATTTTTATTCATAGGATATTCTTCGTGATGAAATTTATTGTCAAATCTGCAAACAACTAACGGATAATCGCAATCGTCTAAGTGAAGAACGTGGATGGGAACTTATGTGGCTTGCAACAGGCCTCTTCAGTCCAAGCCAAAATCTATTCCTGGTAAGTCATTACTAATAATACATTTGCTTAACTTTTCTTAACTTTTTTCCCCTATATTTTAGGAAATTCGACACTTTCTTTTATCTCGAAATCCTCATCCTATTGCCAAAGATGCTCTTCAAAGACTTCATAAAACAATGAAAAATGGCCAACGAAAATATCCATCACATCCAGTGGAAGTGGAAGCTATTCAACATAAATCAACTAAAATATATCATAAAGTTTATTTTCCAAATGACACTAATGAGGTAAAAATTTTTATAATCTTTAAACAAAAATAAAAATATTCTAACTCAGAGACGTCATTTCACTTTTTACTTGGAGGGGCAAAAATATTTTTTATTTCCTGTGCTCTTTTTTTTTTTTTTTTTTTTTTATAAAAAAAACATTCATTTTTTCTCATTCACACTCACTCACACACATTCACACAGTCTTTTCGGCAACTTAGGCCATATAAGACTTTTACGATAACCGTTATATATGATAATTTCTATTGGGGGTCCAGGCATTTCTATTTAAGCCATCCTGTGCTCCTTAATATAGATATAAACATTACTGTGTATAAACAAATATTTTTATCTATACTACCTGTCTCAGATGCGTAAAGGAAAATGCAGAAGGAATCTACCCTCTGGTTCAGGACAATAATAATACGTAATTTTATCATTTAGCAAATTAAAATTTTGTTTAATCTTCAAGTGGTTACTTGTCTGATATGGAGCTAGGATAAATTGCTCTAGGAAAATAAAATTATTAATAAATTTTATTATATTTTTATTAATTCGGAGACTTAATTATGGCCAACCATGTACATTTTTGGTTTCGATCCTCTATGTGGATATGGTTGGCCATACTTAATCATAGGCCTATACAATACACTACATAATTAAGTCTCCGAATTAATAAAAATATAATAAAATTTATTAATAATTTTATTTTCCTAGAGCAATTTATCCTAGCTCTATATCAGACAAGTAACCACTTGAAGATTAAACATATGATAAGCCTGTCCAGTTTCATATAATTAGAATTAAAATTTTTTTTAGGCATTTGAAGTGGACTCATGGACTCGCGCTTGCGATCTTACAGAAAATATTGCCCAAAGTTTAAATTTACGATCAAGCGAAGGTTTTAGTCTCTTTGTGAAAATATCAGATAAAGTATTTTCCGTTCCCGAATCAGATTTCTTCTTCGATTATGTTCGTTTACTTACTGATTGGATGAATAAGGCAATGCCGACAAGAACAGGTAATCAATATTATTATTATTTTTTTTAATTATACGGAAATAAAATTTTTTTTATTCCAGGAACTCCTGCGCCTATGTCTCAAGGAAATCAGTATCAATATCAACTGTTTTTCATGAAAAAATTATGGATTAACACAAAACCAGGCAGAGATATACAAGCTGATTTGATTTTCCACTTCTATCAAGAAATGCCTAAATATTTGAGAGGTAATTAAAGAATCTTCTCGCACCTGCCTTTTTTTGTTTGGATTTTAATTTGGTTCATTTCTGTGTGCAGGATACCACAAAGTGAACAAGAATGATGCAATTAAGCTCGGAGCTCTACTTCTTCGGGCAAAATACAATGCCAATCCAAGTGAACTCCAAAATATAGGGTAAATAGAAATGATTCAAATCATTTTTTTAACATAAACATATAATTATTTGAAGAGAAGTTGATGTTCATGTTAGAAATTAGGAAGGGCAAGGACAGGAGCAGCATAAATAAACAAAGTCTTAGTATGCAAAATGCTGGAAAGTCCAGGATGGCCTCAGCCCCGGAAAACCTTAAAAACTTGGAATTATCAGGGAATTTAATGGGACCGGGAATTATTATGGGAGTATCAGGGAATTTTGAAAAGTATCAGAGAAATTTATCTCGCTTTCTGAAGCTATGTTAAATTACCATTTTTTGTTTTTTTCTGTTTCTATTTTCCCCAAACTAAAAATAAATGTAATATTGTCCAAACAAGATTCCCTTGGCTCAAGAAATTCGTTGAATCAATTTTTTTTATTGTTATTAATCATTAATTTTCTTAAAAAAAAGAACATCAATTTTTTTGTTATTGCACAAAAAAATGGTTTTATTTGAAGTAAATAAAATTAATTTCAAACAATTTAATAATTTCTTGAAAAAATATTCTATAGACCTATATATATATAATATTAATATACTCTTTTATTTTTAGCCAACTTTTGAAAGAAATAATCCCAGCAAATTTATTAAAATTACAAAATGCTAATGATTGGAAGAAAACAATCAGTGGAGCATTTATCAGCGATAAATGTAAGTTATTTTTATAATATAAAAAATAATTATAGGGCCTATACTAGCTAATTTTAAAATAATATCCTGTTTGTTTTTAGCAATGACTGCGGATGATGCGAAAATTGCTTTCCTCGAGTATACGTATAACTGGCCAACATTTGGTTCAGCTTTCTTCGAAGTTAAACAAACCACAGAACCTAGTTATCCTGAAGTTGTAACTTTGGCAATAAATCGTAAAGGTGTCATGGTTCTTCATCCTACAAGCAAGGTATTTATTTGCATTTTATTAATTTGTTAATTTTTTATATTTTCAATTTCATACAATGGGAGAATTAGAAAGTTTTGGGGGGAAGTATGATAAGTAGACTATTGTACTCGTTCGTTTATGACCGAGCTGGAGCTCGGTGGTTTTCTCTTTTGATAAAATAGGAACAAAAAGTACATCATTTAAGTACTCGAAGTCTTCCAAAGACAAGACCTAGCTTAATTTCATATTGGAAGCGAAAATATATAAATCAGATTTTTGAAAAAATTGGAAAAAAACTAAAAAATTATATCAGTAAAGTACTAGTACTCGAAGTCTTTCAAAAAGGAGACCTTGCATAATTTGTTTTGTTTACCGAAAATAGTATATATTTAAAATTTAAAAGAAATCGTCAAAAGGAATATTGAGAAAAGTGGAAAAAACTTAAAAAGTACATTAGTAAAGTACTAGTACTCGAGGTTTCCCAAAGATGAGACCTAGTGTAATTTGTTTTATTTATAGGAAATAGTACATGTTCAAAATTTGAAAGAAATCGTCAAAGGAAATATTGAGAAAATTGAAAAAAACTAAAAAAAGTACATCAATAAAGTACTAGTACTCGAGGGTTCCCAAAGACGAGATCAATCGTACTTTATTTTGTATACCGCAAATAGGAAATATTTAATATTTGAAAGAAATCGTCAAAGGGAATTTCGAGAAAAATGGAAAAAACTTAAAAAGTACATCAGTAAAGTACTAGTACCCGAATTTTCCCAAAGGTCAATTTGATTTTCGTACCGAAAATAGTACATATTTAAAATTTGAAAAAAAAAAAAAATCGTTAGAGCCGTTTTCGAGAACTGAAGTGGTTACAAACAAACATACCATACATTGGTCGTTTAATAGTATATGATAAAGAATAATGTAATAAGAGAAAATAAGATATCCCGGCACCCAGAATTATTTAATTCTTAATAAATTTATTTATAAACCTAATAAATATATATTTCAAAATGCCTGTTTATTTCTTTCCAGGATTTGCTTGCTCTGCATCCATTTACTCATATCAGTAATTGGTGTTCCGGAAATACCTTTTTCCATATGACAGTTGGCTCATTGGTCCGAGGCACTAAACTTCTCTGTGAGACATCGCATGGTTATAAATTGGATGATTTACTTTCATCGTATACCTCTTTACTTCAATCCCAAACCAGACGGTAACATG
The DNA here is from genome assembly GCA_023213315.1 of Euborellia annulipes. NCBI lineage: Eukaryota > Metazoa > Arthropoda > Insecta > Dermaptera > Anisolabididae > Euborellia > Euborellia annulipes. Next base: position 219,333 of record JAKCPI010016039.1, read on the forward strand.
GACCACTGACATGCCGCAATTTTGAAACAGTTGAAGACAAAAAAGAAGAATTTTTATTAAATTTAAATTTATTTCTAGTTATTGGTCAGAGACTATTCCTGTTATTAAAAATACATATTACAAAACAATGAGAAAAACTAGGAGCTAGAGATAGAAAAACATGCTAAAATATCGATACAGTGTTTCTTCGTGCACTGCAGAAAAACACTTTCGATATATATATACCTATAGGAACTTTGCAGGTTGATCTATTTAGTCCAATGAATTAAAATAAAAAAAATAAATTAAAAGAAAGCACTTACGGATAGAAGAAAGCTCTGAAAAGCATGCAAAAACTTCCTAAATCTAATTTAATTTTTAGATAAAATAAAGTTTTTTTCGAGCACTAGCCCTAAGCCATTTGACCTCAACAAATAGACATACAAATTTGTTTATTATAATACTATTTATTATTTATTATTAATCATGTTTATAAGTTTTTCGCGCCCTTGGCCTATGACTCAGAGGTAGAGCATTAGCTTCTGGTGCCAAAGATCAAGGGTACGCACCCCGTCCCAGACGGGAAATTAATTTCATTTGAATTGGATACCAATAATTTGAAAATGGCCTCAGATCCAGAAAAATACCTTAAATTAAAACAAAAAGTTTTTTCCCTCTTTATTTATTATATATATATATATTTAGTTTTTTTATAAATAATATTAATCTTTATTTCTAATAAAAAAAATAATTCTAATATTTTAAAAAAGCAATAATGATTTTTTTATTTCATCTTCCTTCCCATTTCCATTACTCGCCGCCTAAATATCCGAATTTTGACGAAGAAGAAAATTTGCAGCACTCTCTTAAAAATTACACTAAAATAATGCTTAAAAACAGAATTTCCTACCAGGAGATCATAAAGAGTGAGGAGTGTTCAAATAATGTTATTGACTGGTGCTGCACTCTTGTGGAGCCTATTAAAAAGAAAAATTAAAATTTAATGTCTCCACGAGATAGCAGCACAAACCAAATCGCTGCTTGCTGCCTATGAAATATTGCGCAAAATGAGAATGACCTACCAGGAGATTAAAAAGAGTAAGGAGTGTTCAAATGCAAGTTACTGATTGGTGCTGCACTCTCGTGGAGTCTATTGAAAAGACAAATTAAAATTTAATGTCAAATGTCTCCACGAGATAGCAGCACAAACCAGTTCTTGCAGCCAAATCTGCCTCTAAAGAATAAATTATTGGCCACAAACAGAAACTCCTACCAGGAGATCATAAAGAGTGAGGAGTTATTAAAAAAATCGTTTTGGCGCCAACACACTCCTCTCTTATTCTAATCTCCTAGTATGAGAGTAGCCAGAATTTCTCTTTTTTTCTCTCTCTCTCGCTCTTAATATTTATTATTAATTAATTAATTTAATATTATTTTATAAATTCTTTATTAAAATAATATAGTTCTATATTAATATTATATAATAAATATTGGGATCTATGGGAGAGGCGTGGCTTCACCTGGTGGCAAAAAATGAACTAACGATTGTAGGATTGAATGGCTGAGCTGATACGCAAGTACTCGTGTTTTATGAGACAAAAAGTTTAATTAAAAATAAAAAATGGGTGTGACGGTACAGGAAATTTGTAGGTTTTCTTCTGCCACACTTACTAATAGAAATTTTATTTGTGGAGACAATATTATTGATCCTGGTCATGTTTTAAAGTGAGTAATAGTAATGACAGTTTCAATGACAGACCAAATTCTTGCTTTCTGTTTACAAACAACAAGTTTACGAGAAGAATTTCATGAAATAAATGATCAAATTTCATAATAATAGGTTTGTTCGTTTATCGCCCGACGTGGATTGAGCACAAGTAGCCCAAGCCCACATTTCCCCAGATACACGCCTTCTCACCCCCTCTCTTTGTGAAAACTGTCGGGCTGTCAGGCTACTTTTGTATGCTCTTGTGCTGTTCTGGGGAGTGCTTTGGACTGCCCCGAAACCTTACCCAGACCTCACCAGACAAAACACGACTCGCACATGTGCACATGTTTTCCTTCAATTAGCATATGTTCCCGCCTACTTGTCGATAAAGTAGTAAGCCACTTTACCACCCTAAAAACTCAAAGAAGCCGTGAAGTTAGCAGCAAACCTGGTTTAATTAAAAAATCCCTTGTTTCTAACTTCACTTTTTGTTTGGGAGGATTTTTTTAAATTTGTATTCACTGCCTAAACCTTGATGCTTAAAAAACTATTTAGTTTATTGAATAATCCAACACCTCAATAGATAAAAAACCTAAAAAAATTTTTTTTGTGTTGACGATACATTTGTATTCAAGATTGTATTTGTTACCATAGCAACCATCTCTCCTATCAAGTACAAGAGCAAAATGTGCTTCAAAAGATTTTCAATAGAAAAAATTTTCTCATTTTGCATTTTAAAGAGCATCTAAAAAATAATTGATTTTTGAATTTTAATCAAAATCGTTGGAGCGAAAAAATTTATATTAAAATTAGGAGCTAAAACTTGGCATGAATTTTTTTTTATAGATTTGCAACCAATTTAGTACTATCATTGAAAAAAAATCGAAAAAGTCCAAAATAAGAATCACCCTAATATATTTAACAAGACATGTGAGTGTTCTAAATATATATATATATATATATATATATATATAGTATATATATATTAAAGAAAAATAAAATAAATATCATTTAATGCTTAAAACATCTTGTTCCAAGATTTAATATAAATAGAAAAAAGATTAAAATGAAATTAGTTAAAATACAATTTTTTTAAATTTTTACAATTTTTTAAATTTAAATCATGGAATATCAGGGAATGATTTTAATCTATAAACCTGAGAATATTGATCTTAAGGTAGCAACTCTTCGAAGTGAACATGTGTTTTTCTAAAAAATTGTACCGCGCTAACTTGTCGCTAACTTCAATCTGTAGAACTTTCTCTTACCCTATTTTTACACCTGCTATGAATCACGTGTAAATTTGCCCGTCCACCGGCACCCTGCCGGCACCCAAAGCGAGAAAAACAAACACCTGGGAGCGGGCAAGTGCTTACCAGGCTCCGCCCACTTGCTTGAGGGGCGGGACTTGGGAGCTTGCCCATGGATGCTCAATTTTGAACCAAACACCTGGGAAATTACCCAGGGATACCCAAGGATAGAATCAAACTAAGAGGAAGTTACCCTAACTCCGCCCCAACTCCGTCCTAACTCCGCCCACTTTTTCTAATCAAACGACGTTTTAAAGCACATTTCGGGCAATGGGTATCCAATGTGCATCCAATTGCAATAAACGAACAAACCTAATAATAACAATTGGGATGGATGCTCGTATAAGGCTGGATTAGGAAGTACCTGCAAGCACATTTGGGGCTGTACTTTTATTCTGTAACCGCTATTTATGATATCTGATATGATGTTAGCCAAAAAGTGTTTGAAATATTTTATTGTAATAATAAATACATGATAATTAAATGATAAATTAACTAAAAAATTAATACCCGTAATTAAATATAAAATTAATAATTTTTTTTGTACAAAAATAATTTAGAAGATTTAAAAAAATATCACGTGAATGTGTTTGGAGTGCACCACATAAATCAGCTCTTAAAAAAATACGATATGAAAGACCTTTGCTCGAGCACAATTGTTTTGGAGAAAAACAAGAAAAAGAGGCAAAAATTAAAAAGAAGGCTTCAAAATCTGATAGATTGATTCTTCTACAATAAAATTATTTATAATTTTCACTATACTGTCTTTTTTTGGAAAAGAATGAAATCGAACTGTTTCATGCTTAGATGCATGACTTTTACACCCATAAACACAAAGTAGATACACATTGCTTTTATTTTTATAAGGAGAAAATTTCATATTTGTGAATATATTAGTGTATGTATGTATTATTTATTAATCTAACAATAATGTTTACTCGTGGGTTATAACTTTTTTTTTAAATAATACAATTATATCAGATGTTTAAATGTTCTTGTCCCTTATATCACGTTAAACGTATGAAGGTTTATCCTACAATGGCTAGTTCGACTTTAAGCCACCAGGTAGCGTATTGAAATGCTAAAGATCCCAATATAATTATACTTTTTTTCATAAAAATAAAATAAATAAAGAAAATTGAATTGAATGAATTTGTTAGTACTGTAGCACAAATTAATAAAAGCATTCAATTCCTTGCTGCCTCCTTTGCCAGGTTTATTAGTCCTGGCGTTTATGTCCTAGGTGATGAAATTTTCCTAAATTAAATTGTCAAGAAAATTAATTTTGGAAATTAAGCTTCAATAACTATAATGACTTTTTAAAAAATTCATTAATTGAATAGATAATAAATTTTTTAAATTACTTTTTCTGAAGCCCATCTCTTTGCACACTGATTAATGAAGTTTGATTAAAAACACAATAGTAAAGCTGTTGTAATACTAGTAGAGGGTAGCACCAAATGAGAATGCAGCTATTGGGATCTATGGGAGAGGCGTGGCTTCACCTGGTGGCAAAAAATGAACTAGCGATTGTAGGATTGAATGGCTGAGCTGATACGCAAGTACTCGTGTTTTATGAGACAAAAAGTTTAATTAAAAATAAAAAATGGGTGTGACGGTACAGGAAATTTGTAGGTTTTCTTCTGCCACACTTACTAATAGAAATTTTATTTGTGGAGACACTATTATTGATCCTGGTGATGTTTTAAAGTGAGTAATAGTAATGACAGTTTCAATGACAGACCAAATTCTTGCTTTCTGTTTACAAACAAGTTTACGAGAAGAATTTCATCAAATAAATGATCAAATTTTATAATAATAATAACAATTGGGATGGATGCTCGTATAAGGCTGGATTAGGAAGTACCTGCAAGCACATTTGGGGCTGTACTTTTATTCTGTAACCGCTATTTATGATATCTGATATGATGTTAGCCAAAAAGTGTTTGAAATATTTTATTGTAATAATAAATACAAGATAAATAAATGATAAATTAACTAAAAAATTAATACCGGTAATTAAATATAAAATTAATAATTTTTTTTTTGTCTACAAAAATAATTTAGAAGATTTAAAAAATATCACGTGAATGTGTGTGGAGTGCACCACATAAATCAGCTCTTAAAAAAATACGATATGAAAGGCCTTTGCTCGAGCACAATTGTTTTGGAGAAAAACAAGAAAAAAGAGGCAAAAATTAAAAAGAAGGCTTCAAAATCTGATAGATTGATTCTTCTACAATAAAATTATTTATAATTTTCACTATACTGTCTTTTTTTTGGAAAAGAATGAAATCGAACTGTTTCATGCTTAGATGCATGACTTTTACACCCATAAACACAAAGTAGATACACATTGCTTTTATTTTTATAAGGAGAAAATTTCATATTTGTGAATATATTAGTGTATGTATGTATTATTTATTAATCTAACAATAATGTTTACTCGTGGGTTATAACTTTTTTTTTAATAATACAATTATATCAGATGTTTAAATGTTCTTGTCCCTTATATCACGTTAAACGTATGAAGGTTTATCCTACAATGGCTAGTTCGACTTTAAGCCACCAGGTAGCGTATTGAAATGCTAAAGATCCCAATATAATTATACTTTTTTCATAAAAATAAAATAAATAAAGAAAATTGAATTGAATGAATTTGTTAGTACTGTAGCACAAATTAATAAAAGCAATTCCTTGCTGCCTCCTTTGCCAGGTTTATTAGTCCTGGCGTTTATGTCCTAGGTGATGAAATTTTCCTAAATTAAATTGTCAAGAAAATTAATTTTGGAAATTAAGCTTCAATAACTATAATGACTTTTTAAAAAATTCATTAATTGAATAGATAATAAATTTTTAAATTACTTTTTTCTGAAGCCCATCTCTTTGCACACTGATTAATGAAGTTTGATTAAAAACACAATAGTAAAGCTGTTGTAATATTAGTAGAGGGTAGCACCAAATGAGAATGCAGCTATAGTTTTTTCTTTATTATATACGCACAGCTGACGTTTCGGTTCCTTGTTTGAACTATCTTCTTTTGCTAACTCCGAAGATGGAATTAATTAAGAAAAAACAAACTAAAGCTGCATTCTCATTTGGTGCTACCCTCTTTCAGTAGAGGATTATTAAAAAAGACAGATTAATAAAATATATATATATTTTTAAACAAATTAAAAAATTACATTGTTATTGACATAAAAAATTTACTATATATATATATATATATATATATTAGAATACATAGCTTTTAAGAATTCTTAAGTTTTTTTGAATTAATTTGATTAGAAATTCGCAAATTTTTCCTTTTTTGATATTCTTCCAAGTTATCAAATTTTTGTTTATACAAATAAGAATAAGTTGGTGGAGGTTTAAAAGGTAAAAACATATTCTTTCCTTTAGACACATTATCCAAAGCTGATATAGATATTTCATCAAGTTCTTCATAAAATTGATTATTTTTGAATATATGGATTTTAAGTGGCTCAATCTCCGAAGGTAATAATATCCATAATTTATTAGCATTTAGAAAATAATCATAAGGTTCTTCTTCAAAAATAAATGTCTTATTTAACTCACTTGAAAAATTGCTATTTTCATATTTAATCGTGTAAATTAGAAGACCTTTGAATGTCGATAAGGAGATACAAGCGAGAGACGATTCGGGTGTGAGTTGAATATTGCGATAAAATCGAACGGGAAGAATTTTCGAATCTTGATCAGTATCATTCGTTTCCCTGTCCGCAATTGATTCTTGATGATTCTTCAATATATAATTACTACAATCCAGTGAATAAAGACACTGTGATTTTAAGTAATTCCAAAATTTCACCGTACCATCTCCTGAAGTAGACACAAGGATTTCTTTATTATGGGCAAGAAAATTAAGACTACTGACGAATTCAGTATGCCCAAGACAATAAGTTTCAATATTATATGAATTGGGAAAATGCGAAACTCTTATTTTCTCATCTCTATCACAAGTTATAAGATATTTCTCATCAGGCGTTGGAAGAATATCAAGTAACATGGATAGATGTCCCAAAAGTAGCTCGCCAGGTGCTGATGAATGCTTTACCGAAAAGGCATAAACATCTCCTGATTTGTCACATTGAACAATTTGTTCATTTTTTTGTGTGAATTTGATACTACTAGAACTACGAGCTATTTGCCTTTGACTAATCAATTCACAGTTTTCAAGATTAATAAGTAAAAGATATTTGTTATTTGTACAGATGGCTAAATATGATTCACAGTTTGAAAAGGCAAAACATGATATATTTATATCAGGATAATCTTTAGATTTAGTATTATCTTTAAATGTTTCAAATAACTTATTGAATTGTTCACACTTGATCCACTTGTTTTTTTCACATTTTAAAAGCAATGAGTTCTTTTCACTGATTATAAAACAAAATCCATTAATCACTTGTAATGAGGCCATGGTTATTATTTTAAAATTATTAAAAAGATTTGTATTAAATATATAAAATCATTACAAATCATTCAATGTGACTTTAGAGGTGATTTTTTCTTTTCAAATAAATGAAGATAAAATGGAGCAACACATTCAATAGAAATAAAAAAAAAAATGAATGAATGAAGAAAGCGGGATGTATGAAACATTTGAAATATCTAAGAGAATAGTTTTTTCCTATATCTTTAAAATCTCTAAAGGAAATTATAACATTTTACATGCTTATTTATCTACATTTCTGAAAGGTGTAACATCGTTATTTAACTTTTTATAAATTTTTTTTGAAACCTCCCACTCAATGAAAATTAATTTAATCCTATATTTTGCTTTTATTTGTTTCAATCTTTTTTTTTATAAATAGTATTAATTAATTAATTTAAAAAAAGTATATATCTAATTTGATAAATTGAATTTTCGTCTTTAATTCTAGAGATAAAGTTGTAAATTTCTATATATTGGTATCATTGGTGAAATTTGTATCTGAAATATCTTTCAAGATAAATTTATTTTATCTTTTTGACAGATCACTGATTATAAAATTTTTAAAGGAAATTCATGATTCGAAATTCTTTATAAGGTTATATATATATAAATATAATTAAAAAAAATGGAGAAAGATATCGTCGAGCTTTTAGATAATGTGTAAGAATAAATGACAATATATATATAAAATAATTTTTTGAAAAAACAAATTATTTTCTTAATTCAAGGTTTTCAATTGATGATGTTACGGGCGTGATACTCACAGATAATCAAGGATTATGCCTTGGAGGTTTGTAGACGTCTTTTTTTATTTTAAACCTATCTTTTATCAATTTTTTTTTCCATAGTCAAGGGGAAAACATCTGAAAAGAGTGCTGGGATTATTACTGCACTGGCAAAACAAGCAGCCAAGTTAGAGCCTGATTCAGATCCTCCGCTTTTGACTTTTGAAAATGATAATAGGTAATTATTTATATATAGGCCTATATATATATATACACACTTGGGAGGAATTTCTGATATCACTAATCATTAATCAATAAACTGACAAATATATTGAGAGTCGAGTAGTAATAAAGTTAATGGCTTGTGTTAATACGAAATTACGACGAACATTTTCCTAATTTGGACGCATCGTGTAATCGAACTTTGAACGATGAGCTTCCAAAGTCAATTTACAAATGGCTGATATAGGGCGAGTAGTTATGGTGTAACTAAATTTGATGGAGCACGCAGATAGGTCATTAACAAAGGTACCAACGCGAATATTGGAATAGTGCGTCAAACTATCTAGGGTCCAACATTGGTAAGATGTTCGTCGCATCTTGTAGTGGTGGCTTTAAATAATCTGGTTAGTTAAGAAGTAGAAGTGATGATAATGTGGAGAAGAAGTGCAGAGGCAGCGAAAAAGAAATTCTGGAGAAGTTTTGGTACATTTATCCATCATCAGTCCTTTAAGGGGCGCCGCGTCTCGAGGTGCTGATTTTGAAAGGTTCCAGCAGCCACAGTTTTGAAGCTATCAAATTTTTTTTTTAGATTAATCACATTAAATAAAAGATAATTAAAAAAAAATGCTGACTATATCTTATAGATAATTAAATTAGTAATCATTGTATTAAAAAATAATTAATTTTTTGCCTTTAATTAATTTGCTGGAACATTACCAATGAAATGGACTAAAATGCTTGTTTCCCTATGGGCAGAACTAACGCCATCTCTTGCCGCCTAGAGTAACCAGCTTCTCAATCGGCTATTAAGGGTTTCTCGAGACTCGACCCTTATTTGTTTTTTACTTTTTTTTTATGCTCACAGTAAGTCTATATTTGGCCTGGTATATACATATGTTTTAAATTGTTGACAATTGAACATGTATATTGTTGAACGGGCATACAATGTGTAACAATGGTTACCCAAGATATATAATTCCCTCTTGTTATAGATAGTATGTTTGTTCAACAATATACATGTTCAATTATCAATAATATAAAACATATGTATATACCAAGCATTTATAGACTAATTCTGAGCATTAAAAAAAAAACAATTATAGGGGGAGATGATGGAGCATTAATAAATGCACCGAAATCTCTCCAGAAAATTGTTATAGCATTCAGAATAATTTCTTTTTGGCTCTTCCTCCCAAGGAAACCTATTTAGATTTTTCTCCTTTTGAGAATTTTGTGATATAAAGAATCAAAATCACAAAGTTTGATAAATAATATATACCGTATATATACATTAATATTTTGACGAATTGAAAACGCACACACCCTCGTTATTTAATATACTATAGACATTTTGTATTTTTAGAATATACAAATAATTATTTTATCTTTTTTTAGCCAATGCCTAATCCAAACAATGGGAAAGGTATCTGCGGCGGTTTTTAAAAGCAACTCTAACTAAATTTATTTTGTATTTTTTTTATTTACCTTTTTTTTTAATTATGAATAATTGTCTTTTATGCTTAATCCATCATGTTCTTATGTAAAAATATAAATAATATTTAAAAAATAAATAATTCTTCCAAAAGAAATTAATCATTCCTAATTAACTCCTTCTTATATATTTGTTGATTAATAATTGAACTAAAGATTTTTCTTGCCACATCCATACTGTTAGCATAATTAAAAAATTAAGAGATCCGATAATAAAATGATATGTTTTATGTGTATCAAACAATTTAATCTGTAAAATATAATATGTATATAATAAAAAAAAAATTTATTGAATTTTAATTTTGATAATCTATGTCTTACTTCAGAATATTTTATTATAATTCCAATAGCAATAATTGTTCCCATAAATAATTGAGAGGGTAAAAGGCCTTTCAAAGGTCTAAATTCAGTTCCCGAAAATTGATTTTGTATAAACCATATGCTGAAACAAAGGAAAATTTTGATTATTTAAATGAGGTGTAATCAAAAATACTTGTAAATAGTAAGGTGTCTGATTTAGCAAAAGGAGAGGGTCAGATAGGCAAGAGATGAGTCTCTAACAATGGGACCCCACGGGTGGGGGGTCACCGATTTTTTTTAAACTCGTAGGATTTGAAGATTAGTATCTGGTCATCTATTTCCTAAATCAGTTCGATGCACAACACAAGCGGATAAGAGCTCCAGTCTTGTAAACAAGAAGTCCCTAGTTCGATACTTGTTGGGGACAATTTTTCCTATGAGTTAAAAAAAATCGGTGGGGTCCCCTTGTAAGATAGTGAAAACTTAAATTTATCTTTTAACTTTAACTGGACTTATGACGTTATTTAAATAAATACGAAACATATCAATTTTACTTCGTTAGAGACCCAATCTTGGCTATTTGCCCCCATCATTATTGTATAATCAAAAAGTAACACATTTTTTTTTGTCAAAATAGAGAGGAAATGTGTTATCATTTAGTTTTCTTAATTAATAACATATTGTACCAACCTATGGGTTATTCTCGCTATCATATTGGCACAATTTGCTAAGATAAATCCAAGTGCTCCAAAAAAGTTTGTTAAAATCCATGAAGTTATCAGAAAAAGGATCGAAAACAGAGCCATAAAATAATTATATCTGAAATCATATGAATAAATTTATTAAAAATAAAACAGATGATTTTTTTTTTATTAATATTATTAGCAAAGTTAATATTAGTATTGATTGATCTTTGGGAATTTTTAATATTAAATTAGTTAAAAAATAAAAATCCAACCTATCAAGTTGATTTCTATCCATAGATGCAAAAGCATAACATTCGGTAATGCCATTTATAGCTAATAAAAGAATTGCCAAGCAATGCGCTCTTAATAATTGGGGAGCTGGTTCTTCTAAAAGTTCTGTACCTCCATAAAGAAATAAAAGAAGTGAAGAATATGCTTGGCCAAAAACGAAAATTACTAATCCCAAAGAGACGATTGAACGAAGTAACGTTTCAAGTACAGAAGACATCTCGGAGATGACAGTCTGAAAAAGTTTTAAAATAGAATTTTGGATTTTCTCATTTTTAATTAATTTTAAAAATCTTGCCTTATTTTGCATATTTAATTTTTCATCACGTTTAACCATTTGAGAAAAATAAAAATAAGATGATTCCTCAATGGGTCTAAAAAGAAAGCGTGCTGCAAGAGAGCCAAGATTATTCACTAAATCATAACAACCTTGCTCTTTAAAAGTTAATACTGCGAAAATTGCCATCACGTAACGTTCGCCTTCAGTTAACACTTGTTTAATAATCCCTTGTTTAAAAAAACTCCAGGTTAATTTTCCCAGCTTGTAATCAATTGTTGACTAAAAAAAAAAGTATAAAGAATATATATATAATTAAAAAAAAAAGAACTCTGTGAAAGGAGAATACGAGATGTGTACAAAAAGAAACCGAACTTTTGCTCTATCAGTTTTTTTGCTCATTGTACAACATTTTAAGCACTGTTCCCTTCAAAATAGTTCCCTCTACTGACAATGCGCCGTTCTCATCGTTTCTTCCATTTTTGGAACGTCTTTTGAAAGACATTTTATGGGACGACGCGCAGGCTTCTCGTCGCATTGTCCTATATCTCCCATATGATTTGGAAACGACATCCTTACAACGTGTTTTAGTTTGGGAAACAGGAAAAAGTCTGCTGGGACTAGGTCCGGAGAATACGGTGGATAGGGCACAACGGGAATGTGGTGTTTTGCTAGATAACTGCAGACAAGGAGAGACGCGTGAGCTGGCGCATTGTCCTGATGCAACATCCAACTCTGGTTTTCCCATAATTCAGGCCTCTTCATGCGCACAACATCCTTTTCCCTGTTTTTCCTGTTTCCAAAACTGAAAAACACGTTGAAAGGATGTCGTTTCCAAACCATAGAACAATGCGACGAGAAGCCTGAACGCTCTCTCACAATATGCGTTCCAAAAATGGAAGAAACAATGGGTGTATTGCCAGTAGAGGGGACTATTTTGAAGAGGACAGTGCTTAAAATGTTGTTCAGTGAGCAATAAAGCTGATAAAGCAAAAGTTCTGTTTCTTTTTGTACACATCTCGTATAACTGATGCTTCATAAAATTTATTGGTTTATTTTGTTTTTATTCATAATTAATTTTGTTACCTCATTATTTAATTTCCGTGGAAGAAATTCATATATGGATTTAAATGGAAAATCATCATCTTCAGAAATTGTATCGTCGTCTTTTTTCTTTTTTAATAATAACGAATTTTCTTTATTTTTTATATATTTATAGAAATATACGTAATAACCCAGAGTGTATACTAAATTACTTAAAATTTGTGCGATGGAGAAAGCAATGAGTGCACCTTTTGGCCAGTAAATGATGAATGGTGTGAATGTCAACGTTCGTACAGTAATATGAATAGTATCAAGCACAACCTGAAAAATATAAAAACAGTGGTTATTGGTGGGACTATATATTTCAAATTCTTATTACCTTTAATTTAACAAAAAGAAATGCTTGAGCCACAAGAAAAACTGGCTCAGCGCACATTTCTATTATACAACTTATACATATTGACCAGACACCGATTGAATAATGCTCTGTAATATCCGTACTAGGAGATGTTAAAACGTATAGCCATATATATCCAAAAAATAATGCAAAAATCTGACAGAGAGGCATCCTAAAAGAAAAATATTAGTTTTAGTTTAATCTTATGGTAAAATATTTGAATATTGTTGAACTTTTCCAAGAATTTCTTACTTACGTAAGCCAAATGAGATTGATGACCTGTGGCCAATTGTGGTCTAAAGTTTTGCTTAAACATGCTCGTCTAAATGCTTCTCTACTAAGAAATAAAAGAGTCGATTCCAATAAGAGAAGTCGTACATTCATAACACCAATGACTGCTTGTCCAACATATCTTAGGACAAAAGCATTGAGGACAAAAGTTAAACACCTAAAAACAATCTAAAAATATAGAAACATATTAAGAAGAATCTTTGTTTCCTAAAAAAAAAATTTTAAATCAGTGTTTGGGAAGAAGGAGGCTTAGGAAAATATTCCGAATTATTTTTTAATCATTTTTCCCTATCGTTAAAGATCTAATTCATGCTTGAATTTGGATTTGAAAGTATAAATACAGGATGAGGCATAAATATTTAGACGATTTTACATCAGTGGTTCTCAACCTTTTTTGATGTGCGGGCCATTTTCTCCGTAAAAAAATCCTGAGGCCCAGTGTGTATATATAATTTTATATAAATATATATATAATTTTTATATTTTCTTAGACGTCTGCGGCCCACGGGTTGGGAACCGCTGGTTTATATAATAAAAGTTACATGATTGGGAAGACCATAAAAAAGCTTTTTATGTGAGTTCTATTGTTTAAAAATAACATCAGTGAGATGGGCATTATGTCGCATGAAAGAATCAAAAGTATTCGTCTAATGAAATCTTTTGAATGGTAGTCGTGATTGATTCCTTTAAATCTTCAATGCTGAGAGATTTTGTCTCGTACACTTTATGTTTTAAATGTCCCCATTAGAAAAAGTCTCATGCCAACAAGTCAATCACAACATCTTGAACAGCTACACGTCATACTACATGTCACAGACAAAACCTCACGGCATATAAGATTTAAAGGAATCAATCGAGCCTGCTATTCAACAGATTCCTTTAGAACTTCTGACAAATACCTTTGATTCTTTCAAGCGACATGCAGAGATTTGCATTCAGAAGAATGGAGCTAATCCCAGTGATGTTATTTTTAAACAATAGCACTCACATAAAAAGCTTTTTGATGGTCTTCCCTATCATGCAACTTTTATTATGTAAATGAATTACTTTTGTGATCTTTTAAAATCGTCTAAATATTTATGCCTCAACCTGTTTAATAAAATCTTTAATAATAGTTGCTATTATAGCGAAACAAATGTTTCAATTGGCAATCCAATATATATATATTTGTTTCGCTATATATATTCTATTTTATTTGAAACTTATATCAAGTAAGCTATTTTAAGATAATTAAAAAAATTTCGGAATTCATAAATAAACAAAAATTTGGTTAAATATATTAATTTTTTTACAATTATTTAAAGTTATCTTTTTTAAAGAGTTCAATAAAAAAAAAAAAAAATAGATATAATACCTGAAATATTATATTGAAGTAAGCATTTTGAATGCAACTTTTAAGGAAGTTTCTTTCCATTTTATTTTAAATATCTCTAATTAATAAATATATATAGATGACATTAATAAAAAGTAAATTTGACTAGATTGGAAGGTTATGTTAATGTCATCATGGCAAGTTCAGCAACTCAGCTGTTCTTTCAGCTTCTTTCCTCGTTTCGTTTCGTTTGCCTCTCTTTTCCTCGTGCTCGTGCCACTTGCATCATCAACCACGAGGTTTTTGGTTTAAATCATGATCGAAGAGGGGATATTAAAATCCCTGACGGTAATAAATTTTTTTTAATATTTATTTTTCACTCTACTTAGCCCTACATCATTGAACATTCAAAATATTTTTTTCATTTCAAAAATATCATTCATTTACTGAAATTTTCTACACCCCGATTTGTGATTGTTTTCATATATATATCTTATTAAATTAAAACTTGTTTTTTTTTTCCTAATTATTAAATAAAATTTGCCTTTAAATAAGTTAACTATATTTATTTGATAGCGGTAACAGCACAAGTAGTAATTATTCATAACCTTACTCAATCCACGAATATATATTTTTTATTTATTTAAGGTCTTCGGCATCTGAGGCTATTTAGACTCTATCCTTATTTTGGAATCCAATTCAATTGAAATAAATTTCTCGCCTAGAACGGGATGCGAGCCCTTAACCTTTGACACCAGAAACCAATGAGCCATACATATAGGTCTAGGGCAATATATTCTTTTCATTCAATGAATATAAAAATTTATTCATTGCTCCTTTGCAAAGTATTATGAGGTCGTTCACGTATTACGTAACGCGTTTGGGGGGGGGGGTCCGGACAAAACGTTACTAATTGTGAAATTGGGGGCCCGGGGGTTTTAAGTGTGACATCACAATTCAAAGTTGAATTAATAATTATATTATTTTGCAGAATGGAGATTTTGATGCTGAATGGCTCTATGCTGATGATGTTAGGGTGCAAACATCCAATATACCTACCGAAAAAAAACTGATAATATTGGATTGCCTGTTATTGGGACAATCACCGATTGGTCTTCAAGTCCATGGACAGACATCACAGGAACCCTAATCGCGATTATTATTTTTTATTTGAAAAAAAAAAAGTTCTATAAATATTATTAATTAATAATTGTTGCAATAATTTTATGTAATAAATTAATAAAAAATTCTATATAATAAATTTTTAATTGATTGTATAATACAGCTGGCATATATAGTGGAAAAAGGAGAGGGGGGAGGGTAGTTTTATGTTGTGTTATATTTGTAGGGGGGTTTGTTTGTATATGACTAACTGTAACAGGGGGGGGGGGGACTAGAATATCGTCAAAAAATGCGTGACGTAGTATGTGGACGACCCTTAAGATGCATAACTTCGGTGTTCAAAATTTAATAAAATTAATTTTAAAACAACCAAATTAATTTCCTTTTCTCTTTTGATACTGTTGCTTTTATAATTATTCAAGCCTATTCCCTTTTCTAGGCTGGTGCAACAGCTGGCTTTGCAGTGGATATGACATTATTTCCACTTGATACTTTAAAAACCAGACTTCAGAGTCAAGGAGGATTTTGGCAATCAGGAGGACTCCGAGGACTTTATAAAGGTGTAATACCAGCGGCTGCGGGGTCTGCACCAAATGGTAATTGTACCTTCAATTTTAGAAAATATCAAGAAATATAATCCAAAGGGAAATTGCTGTTGATGTTACGAATTGGAAAAGAGCAAGTACGGGAGCAGCAAATAAAGAAAGCCTTTGGATGCCGAATGCTGAAAGGAGACGTTTCGGACAATATTTATTTGTCCATCTTCAGTCCTTGTAGGCTTTTAATCTAATTAAGTTGACATTGGTGTTGCGGCACAAAAGTCGGTGCACATGTATATTTTTAAATGGGCGAGTGTTTAAGCCAACGTGAGAATCTATTATTATGAATATCAAATCAGTAATAATTCATTCTCTAATAGACTCTCACGTTGGCTTAAACACTCGCCCTTTTAAAAATATGCATATGCACCGACTTTAGTGTCGCAACACGAATGACAGCTTTGTGCCTAATTAGATTATAAGCCTACAAGGACTGAAGATGGACAAATAAATTTTATCCCAAACGTCTCCTTTTCGGCATTTTGCATCCAAAGGTTCTCTTTTATTTGCTGCCTCTTTTCCAACTCGAAATATTTTTCATGCTTCACATTGTATAAAAAATCCTAAATATTTTAATTTCTTTACAGCTGCTCTGTTCTTTATGACCTATGACACAATGAAAAGACGATTGAAAGGGGTGGTCCACGAAAAATACGATCCCTTCGTACATATGGCATCAGCTTCTTTAGGGGAAATTGTAATTATAATTCCAAATATATCAAACAAATGAATAATGTTTCATTTTTTAAAATTTATATTATTAATTATTTATGTATTTATTACTTTCATTATAAACATATAACAAGGTGGCATGTTTAATTCGAGTTCCAACAGAAATAATTAAACAAAGACAGCAAGTGCATTTAAAGCCAATTTCTATGTTCACCATATGTAGAGATGCTTTTCGTTTAGAGGGCCCATTGGCTTTATATCGAGGATATGGTTCAACCGTATTACGTGAGATCCCCTTTAGTTTAATACAATTTCCCCTTTGGGAATTATTTAAACTAAAATTGTCTCAATATAGATATTCGCATTTGACCTCTTCTCCAGGTGAGTTTTATTACATTGGGAATAATTTCTTTTTACTAAGAGTTTTGATTTATATTTCAGAGATGTTACTGTCTCCCTTTGAAGTTGCTATGTGTGGAGCTTTTGCTGGGAGTATCTCTGCTAGTCTAACAACTCCTTTGGATGTAGCAAAAACTAGAATAATGTTAACCCTAGTCCCAGAAAATCGGTTAACAGTTCCAAATACACTCAAAAGAATATACTTGGAAAAAGGAATTCCTGGGTTAATAATTTGATTCTTTATCATTTATATATATAGAATATATAAATTTTTTTTTCTTTTTTCCAGGTTATTTGCTGGATTAATTCCAAGGACTCTTTGGATGTTTTTGGGAGGATTTGTCTTTTTTGGAGTGAATGATTTCACTAAACAAATTTTATCACATAATAGAATAGAACCAACTTGATTTATCTTGTAAATATTAATAAATAAAGTAGTTTTTTTTTAAATTCTTCTAAGTTTTTATAAATTTCTATATTACAACAGGTTTTTCTATTTTTTTAAGAGTCAATTTTAAATATTTTTTATAGAATGTAAAGAGCATGGGCGTATATAGGGCAGCTGATAGAAGTTGAATTTAAAAAGTTGCCCACCTCT
Organism: Euborellia annulipes; assembly: GCA_023213315.1. Classification (NCBI taxonomy): domain Eukaryota; kingdom Metazoa; phylum Arthropoda; class Insecta; order Dermaptera; family Anisolabididae; genus Euborellia; species Euborellia annulipes. The sequence continues at coordinate 237,212 of JAKCPI010016039.1, forward strand.
TTGCCGTTCAGGATTATGAATAGGATCTTGACTTTACAGGCCATGACTATTTTTAAATTTTAAATTCAAGGGAAAAAGATGAAATATTTGTCAAAATTATTACAACCATCGAAGTAAATATTTTAATATTATTAGAGGAATTATTTTTAATAAATAATTAATACAAAATGTGGTCTATAATTAATAATAATAATAAAAATTAAAACCACAAAAGCAGCAACACACATTGTTTTTTTTTATTATTCTCGCCATGATGGCCTAGACAGGGGCCGAAACGTTAGCTTGTTACGGCTTTAATAAAAAACATTTGGCTGCCAAAAAAAGTCTATAGGTTTTTTTTGACTCTCTCTTAATATATATAAAAGGTAAATATTCCCTTAATATTATATAATAAATATAAATTATAAACAAGTGCTTCTATTTAACGGAAGGGGTAAAAGACGGATACGGAGAAATGGAAAAAATAAGAAAATTGTTATTTTATATCGACGGCTCGAACGGATCGGGATCACAAGACAGTGATTTATTAATTATTTATTGAAAGATTTCAAAATAATACATTCGGCTGGCAAATAAATAAAAATTCTTTTATATAAATATATATATATATATATATATATATATAAAGATAAAAAAAAGTAAATGTGATTATATTTCCTTATCATGTAAATAGGAATTCATTTTGTTTTTTAGTAATAAAATTCAATTACTTATAATAAATAATGCCTTAAAATTATGACTTGAGCTCAAATTTTAAAATAATTTCAACCTTAATAAAATTAAGTATTTATTTATATATATATATATTAATGAGTACAAAATTAATTCAAACTCAAAATAAAATATTGATATATTTTAGGTAATTTTATCAATTAATTTTGTACAATAATATTAAAAAGATAATAATATCTTGGAAAAAAAAAGAAAAAAATTTAAAGAGTTTGTTCATTCGTCTAACTGTAATACCCTATTAGAACCTAATTCCACTGAATGATGATTATCTTATATTTGTTAAAACATCTCTACTTAAAAATAATTTCCTATTTTAATTAAAAAATATAGATCCAATATTTTAGAGGTAGAGTGGAATGTTATCTATTATAAAATTTAGATTAGTGATCATAATTAATGTATTCGATAATATTAAAATAAAATAGATTAATGTATTCATTAAAACTTTAAAATGACAAAATTGATAAAAATATTTTTAATCAAAATTGAAAAAAGTTTAAAAATAAAATAAGACCCAGTTTTAGGTTAGGTATTTTTTTTTTAGAAAATATATATATACATATTCATTTCATTTGTATTTTAAATTAAACAGATAAAAATATATTTATTTATTTAATTTAAGCACCATTACTGTCTCATCAATAAATAATTTGAATAAGAGGTTATCGAATGAATAAATTAATCTATTATTTAAGTGCATTACTTAGATGACTAATAAGATATCTTCTTTAATATATTGTATTTAAAATTATAAGAGAATATATCAATACGTAATTATTATATATATATATATATATAATATAAGACCCTGATTAAAAATTACTAAATAAAATAGAGTATAAGTTTTTTTGTTCAATATAAATATAAAATAATCTTAATATTATTAAATAATCTATGAAATATGAATCAGATTTTGATAAAATTACCGATTTTAATTCGAATTTTATATATATATACAAATTGATTTATAAAAGAAAAGTGTAGGGCGTCAAACATGTACACTCGATCGTCATTAAGATAATTTTATTTCTTGTTATGCTTAAAATACTGACATGGGAACATCCTTTAAGGCAAGAATATGAAGCAAGTAAAAACATAAATTTTTTAAATTATTACTAAAAAAGTGATTTGAAAGGCAAGTTAATTTTTTGTCAACAAGCAAAAGCTACATAATACAATCCCTAATTTTTTTTTTTGTTTGTTTTTTATATTTATTTTACGAAAAAATTAAGATGATTGAAATTAACTTTTTATTTATTTTAGTGTTGGAATTAACACCAATGGAAGACAATGGATGATCGAAATTTTAACAAGATAATCGACAAACGAACTAAAAAATGATTTCCCTTTTTAATACTAGATCCTTTGTTCTAAAATATATAAATACTCAAAAATGTCTTTTAAAATATAAAATGAGATTTTTTTGAAATAGAAAAAGATATACTTTTGGTAATGAGTCTTTTTTTCTATAATAAATAGATAACTAAGAAAAAAATTCGGTCCAAATATTGCGTTATAAATAGTAAAATAAGTTAATTTAAATAAAAAAATTGGAGACGATATTTTTTTCTTTGTTTAAATAAAATAGTGTCATTTATAAAATTCAAAATAAAGTCCTCCTATATACATATTGCAATCAAGATAGTGTACTAAAGATGGTAAGACCACTAGCTGTTTCTTTGGCAGTTGCTTCTAACACCTTATCTACATCTGGCTCGAAAGGCTAAATTAAGAAATAGTTTGATATAAGAAATTCAAGAAATTGATTATAATACAAATTTTGGAGTAGAACTTACCGATTTAGTAAAAGGTCTAACATTGGCCTCTGACATTTGATTTTCAACATCTCGCTCAGCGGCCATCTCTGCTATTCTAATAAGTTCTTTTTGGACAGCTTTTGAAGAGTCCATCATGTAGACTTGATCTCTACTCTTATCTTTCGTAATATATTTGTCAATTCTAAAAACAATAATAGTGTAATTATTAAAATTACATTCTCTCTGTCCATGGTATTGTAACAACATAATTTGAGGCATTGTCATGATTAAGCTACATGCAATTGTGTATGCCCAATATAACTTGGCGAGGATTATATGTATTTTCAGACATTAACCTGGCCCTGAAGATGGTCCCATACGTGACCGAAACGTCGGCCCTGGTTTTTAATAAAATTAGCTGCTTGCTCATTTATTCTTCTATTTGATTATCAACACTCAGCTATATACCTCCTATTAAAATTACAAGTAAACAAAATTTGGGCAGAAAAGCCTGGCAATAGTGAAGAGCAACAGCTACAAAAACAATCGTTGCAGTGGAGCAATCTATGTTAAGGACGACAGAACATCGGAGAAATGGCTCCGAGATGGGTACTTCTCTTGGGCAATCGGTACAATAACAATTTAAAAATATACATTTACTTTGAATCTCTAAATGACCCCCAGTAGTCAAATTAAAAAAAAGCAATTGCTAGTAACAGTGTCAATATATAATTTTAGAACTTTTTTATTCGGAGATCATATATATTTGATCATATTATTATGGAAGTTTTTATTTATAGACCACATTTTGTATTAATTTATTAAAAATATGAATACTGTGCAACATTTCGACTGCTTATTCTGCAGTCGTTTCCAAATAATGTTCACATGCCCCGACTCAAGTGAACTAACCTCTAAGGTTACAATTACCTGCATTTTATATACAACGACGTCTAAAGTCATTCCTATAATCATCAAAGCAAGCATGACAATAAGTTTTTTGAATTTGATTTTTTATCAGAGATGGTACAAAATATTATTATTAAATAATTAATTATTAAACTGGCTGTGAGTATTAAATAAAGTTGCGTGGAAAGGGGTCAGCCAAAAAAAAAAAAAATTCAATTTTTTCTTCCTCCTTTTCGGCCCCCCCCCCCCCCCTCCCCGGGGAAAAATATGGGTGAAATATTTTATAGGGGAAAAAAAAAAAATGGGGGTTATAATTTAATATAAACTAACAAAAAAAATATATAATATGTGTGGAGAAATAAATAAAAAAATTATTAATATTATATGGAATGGTGTTTTTTTAATAATTCTTTCAAAATTTATCAAAACAATTATTATTAAATTATTTCAATAATATATCAAACCAATAATAATCAAACCTTAAAATCTAATTAACATTTTTCTCATTCATCACAATGTTGCACATTTTATTAAGCCTATATCCATCTTCTTTGTTATATTATTTGGATGTTTATTAAATTCTATGTGTGCCCCCGGGGGGGGGGGGGGGGGGTGGGGGTCTCACCCCCTTTCCCCAACCCCGGGGGGTCCGCCCCCCGCCCCACGATTATTTTTATTTTACCCCTCTCCCAACCGGATGAAAAAAAAATCCCTCCTCCACCACATAATAAATAAAAAAAAAAAAAAATGAATTTTTTAATTGTCTTTGGCGGCCGGAGCGCGGGAGGGGGGGGGGGGTGGGGGGGGGGGTGGGGGGGGGAGTGGGGAGGGAGAAAAAAAGAAAAAAAAATTCTATGTGTTGAATGAGAAAAAAGTTGGCAATGAGCGTAGATGGTGCTGACGTCGTCGTATTGATATATAAAATTCACTTAACGGTCCCTTAGAGGTTAGTTCACTTGAGTCGGAACAAATGTATAGTACTAGAAAATGTCTTCAGAATAAGCACTCAAAACGTTGTACAGTATTTATATTTTTAATAAATAATTAATACAAAATGTGATCTATAATTAAAAACTCCCATAATAATAATATTAATACAAACCACAAAAGCTTTAATTAACGTATTTGAACATGATTCAGGTTTTTAAGTTCTGGGGGTCTATGACCTTATGCGACCAATAAAAAATACCAAGTTTTTAAAAAACAAACTTACTTGTCATAAATAATTCCATGTAAACCAAGTTCTTTAAGATTCTTGATTGTTTCATTATTATTATTATCATCTCCCCAACAGAACATTGCAAGCCCGGAATCAATCACGTATTTTACTTGAGATGGATCTCGTAATATGTCTTCTGTATGTACATTAATGCCCTGAAATTAAAAAAAAAAAAAATATATATATTAAGAATGAATATACCAGTATTAAAAAAAGGAATAGTTTCTTCATATAACTTAGGCTATATAAAATTTTTTTTCTTACCAAAATATTAGAACTAATGGCGTTATGAACTGCCATAGGAATGTCTCGAGTTCGAAGATCACGATAAGGCTCATACTTCGATGTAATACCACATGTTAGAAAGAGAACGGGGTAACGATTTTGTTTAAGACGGAGCCTATAAATAAGTTGAAACATTTTTAATTATATAATTTATAAAAAAAAATATATTTTAAGTGGATTTTATAGCTGGATAATCAATTGATGTGTGAAAAAAAAAATAGCAGTTAGAACAAGCCTTGACTAAGACTGAAACGTCAGCATTTAGGGTCAAATAAAATATTATCCAGCTGCTCTTCTTTTCTTCACACATCAAAAAAAAATAAAACAAATTAGAGCTTACATTGTACAAATGTCCGGGTTAAAACAACTGAAAATTATTTTCCTATTAGCTCCATACTCAAGAATTACTTTCAATACGATATCAAGGTATTTGTTTAATTCCATTGGGTGATAAAGCTCATAAGTACCATCCTAAAAAAAAAAAAAACTTTTATTAATCTCTAGTAATAGTGTTTGAGAAAAGAAATACTATTCTAGCTGCAGGTGCAAGATATTTACGATAATATCAGTATTAACGTAATTTGTGCCAAAAAACATTCACCTTGTTACTAGGTGGTAACAAAGTAAAGGACAATGATAAGAAAAAAGAAACAAACGTCGTTTTGAGTTCTTAAACATGCTGATCAGATCAGATAAGATGGAATAGAAATGATTTTTTTATATAAAAAAATCTGTATATATATATGATGGAATAAAAGATTTTTTTATATGCCCAAAGGAATTAAAAAATTTCTTTTTACTTCTCGATTGTTGCTTCGTTATTAACTTTTAAAATAAATAAATAAATTACTTTTAATTGCATAGTCCATTTGATCTCAATATTAAATCCAACTTCCGAATCAACAATTTCAAGAGCATCTTTGAGAGTAGGAAATGGTTGATGTTCTTCGGAGTCAACCTCTTTAAATCTCTCCGATGTTTTTTCTGCGAGGTGATAAATCTAAAAAATAGAAAATAAAAAACAGGAAATTATTTTTAAGATAATCTCCAATCTTTCAAGATATTATTATCTAAAACACAAAGACAATTATAGATTCTTATTGTATATAAGTTTATCTCAGAGAGGGAATAAAAAGAATGAAATGATTCTTAAACACCTTAAACGCCTATTAATTAATTAACCTAATAAACCACTGCCTATAAAATTTTATTGCCAAAATAATATAGAAATTTAAATCAAAAGAATTAAATAATTATGTTTAATTGCTAAATTTTTTGCTAGTTTTCCCAAAATTGTTACTTAAGGACTCAATTTGCCAGGATTTTGACTTTATTTAATATTTTAGTAAAATATATATGAATCATTTATTCTTGAAATGCTTAAAAGCTAATATTTCATCAATTCTTTCTTTATGTAATATTAATGCCCATTTAGATCTTAAGCTAGCATTGAGCCTTACATAACCTAAAAATCGAAATGGCGCATTTTACTTATATATATACTATATTTATATATAGAATATAGTACTTTTTTGAAATAAATATATCTCATTGTTATTATTTATGTGATAGAGGCACAAAGAGGATCTTAAGACTCGATTTCCTGTTTCAAAATCAATTGTATTATGTAAGACGAGCTTAAGATCTAAGATGTGTTGGTGCAAACCGACATAAGAGATTTCCATGCTCCTTTACTAAAGAAAGTAAGTGGCAAGTGAATTTTTTATAAGCATTAAAAATTATTAATACAAATACATGCCATTCAGAATTAAGACTTGTGAAAATTAGTAATAGCAATGATATCCTATTGTTATTTTTTTTGCTATAATATCTATAAACACATAAAAGGTGACAATAATTAAAATTTCATTTGAGATATTGTCGAAAAATAATCTTCGCTCATTTTTTTTTTCTTATTGAGGAAGCAAGCCAGGCGGCATGATTGATTCATAGTTTCTCTTTCTTTTCATGCAAAGGAATACCCTCTTAAAAATATATTTGTTTTTAAATTTTGTTACAAGAAATTGTAAGCAAGTGCTCATTTAACAAAAATAAAAAGAGGGGTCATTTAACTTTTTTTAAGAGGATAATCTCAAGAAGAGTCTTAAAGAGATCATGCGCCAAGCGGGGCCAAAGCAAAAGGCGCCGCTTACCAGACATGACCAATTTGCTTCTTTGGAACATTGGTCATCTTTGAGCTCGCAAAAGTGCAGAGTCTTTGTAAGACAACTGCTGCTACCTGGGGGGCGTTAAGCCCTGCGACACCAGGCATAGGAAATAGCAATAGGAAGAAAGAAAAAAAACATATTAGATAAACAAAAGATGGAAAATTTTCAATCTAAAAGAAAAAAAAAATTATATTATTACAAAAAAAAATAAATAATAAAAAAATTTCAGTCTATTTTTTAAAGAGTGATATTTGTTTATAATAATTAATTAATTTAAAAAAAGTGATTTCATGTTCGCTTTTTTTTTTGTAATTAAGGGACTTCAGAAGGGCAAAGTGAATCTTTAGTCCGAAAGTACTGAGGCATTTTAAAGTATTTTTTAATGCGTTTTTTTTTAATGATTTAAATTCGTCAACATTTTACATAATAGAATGATTTTTTTTTTATATTTATAGAAAAGCAAAAAAAAAACTCTATTATGAAAATTGAAATAAAACAAAATTTAAATATCATTAATTTCAAACTGGTAACCGTTGGCTCTAGTTGAAACATTATGCTTTAATAGAAGAATTAAATTCACAAGGTTTTCTGTTTCAATAATATATTAATTTGATATTAACACTTTATACGTATTTCGACACCATATGTGTCATCTTCAGTAGCGAATTACATACAGTATGTAATACATACAGTACATACAGTATGTAATTCGCTTCTGAAGATGACACAGATGGTGTCGAAATACGTATAAAGTGTTAATATCAAATTAATATATTAATGAAACAGAAAACATTGTGAATTTAATTCTCCTATTAAAAAATTTAAATATCAGTTTAGAGGAAGAGCCTCACCTTCAAGATTTATGGGAAAGATATTATCAATTTATTAACATATATGTAAATAGAGAAATAAAATTTGTCAAAAAAAATAGAGGAACAGTTAGTGATTAACCGAAAAAGCAACACCAAAGCAGCAAACCCAACACCAAATAATTCTAAAGATTAGTAATAATTAATTCTAAATTATTTTCACACACTTTAGTTAGTATAATTAGTTTTTTTTTCTTACCTTGAGCAATTGAAGTTGCTTGAGAGTCAAATCTTTTACAGCAATTTCAAGCATGTCATGCTCCCCAAGTTCACGTTTTCGTTTCATTGCAATTAAAACATGAAAATCGTGATATAAAACAGGAATTTGATCTTTAGTTAATTGAACATCAAATTCCACCATATCGGCTCCATGACTGGAGGCCTCTTTCAGGGAAGCTATGGTATTTTCTCGGATATCAGAACAACTGAAATCAAAACAAGATTTTATATTATAATATAATAACGATAGGTGTGAAAATAAAATATAGAGACTCAATCAAGAAGGGCTTGTGACAAGAGAAAAAAAGATGCCTTACTTTTTAAAAAATCATAACCCCCCTCCCCCTTTCTTATCCACTAGTAAAAGTCTAATAGTTTAAATTTGTGCTATCCAGGCAAAATCAGCTGTTGAGAATTTTCCAAAAATAGCATAAGGGTCATTTATACGTTTAGAGGCCCGCTCTGCGGACCTCAAAAAGGGAGATAGTTATGTTGGAAACCCTGCTCCATATTATATGGAATAATTGTATTATTTTGGATCCCGCTCTATATAATAACAGTCATAATGTTTGGGATATATGCTTAATAAATGAATTTTAGAGTCTTTTATGTTTTACCAGCAACCCTTTTGCAAATTTTAAAAAAATCTATAATTTGGAGTGAAAATATAAATATAAAATTCTTTGAACAATGAGAGAAAGAAAAGAAAACAATTCATAATAATAATAATAATAATAATAAGTCAACACTGACTCTGTAGTCTTGAATGAATTTCCAAGTCCTCGATGGCCAATGTCAAGTCCGGCACCAGTAAAGCTTTTGCATAATGAATAGCTCATGTCGCATTCCAAGTTCCTTATTGGTTTCACAATCAGATATTCCACTGTGAAGAAAAAGATATTATTAACGTAAACAATATATTTGTTTAATTAATATAATTTTGTATTAACAAATGCCAATTATAAATGTAAAGATTGGCCATCTTAAATTAGCGCAATTTTAAAAAATTTGTTATCAAAGATAGACGATACAGTTTTGGATGGCCTTGTAAGTTGTATTTTGTTATAAATCAAAGATGTATTACTTTTTTATATTCCTTTGTTAAATAACTAACTATTGCAATATTTCATAATTTTTTTTTTTTTTTTTTTTTTTTCATTTCAAGTGCCGGCTTATCGTGAAAAATTAGAAAGAGATAATGTTTTTTTTTTTTTTCTAACGAGTTTAAACTGGATTTTAACATAGAACAAAAAGACGTGTGCACTGTGCAATTGGAACCAATATATTTCCATCACTTTTGTAGAAAAGTTTTAGCAATAAAAATAAAATAAAGCGATATCTAAATCATTTGATTAAAAAAAAAAAGTTTTTTACTTGTAAAAATTATTTATTTAGTTGATTGAAAGAAAATTTAATAATTCTAGCTAACAAGGTGACTATTGAATTTAACATTGAAAGAGGGACTAGTCAGCCAGGAGAAGCTTATCTCATGGTTGACTACTCTCTTTTTTTTTTTAATTCAAAAATAAGGCAAAATATTTTCAATTATCTTACCAGTAAGTTGGCCATATGGGCGATGTTTTACACTGGTGATAGGTAGTGTAATTTGACCCTCACTTGCTTGAAAAGTACTCGGTAAAATATAGCAGTAACCAATTTGATAAGGTGGCTGATCTCCTATAGCCCGAGAGGAATAGGCATAAAAGTCAAACAGGTAGGACTGGAACAGAAAAAAGCCGAAGACCAAAATTAGAAAAATCTTAAGTGAAAAAATAAATAAACCTGATTAGGATGTCGACTCCCCCAGAAGGTCCTAAATGTCGATTAACCAAATAATGAATACAACTTACTTACTGTTTAAAATATAATATTCTTCATTTACCCATATATTTGATGGTTGTATTTAAACATTCTTTGATTAATCGATAATTCAAAAGAAGTTAAATTAATAAAATATATTTCAAGGCTGTAATTTTATGACAACACAAAATAAAAATTCTTTATTTTAGCTCACCATTTTGGCTGATGTATATGATGAGGTTTCTGAAAAAACTAAGATAGCTCAAGCATGCCCGGGCAACAGTGGAAAGGAAATGAAAGATGAACAAAGCTAGTGATATGCCAATCCACGATGTATCAAGTGCTACAATTGCTTTGATGTCGTCAACTAAAGGAACATAGTTGGCCTAATAAAAAATAAAATTATTAAAAACAATTTCATATTTTGATGGAAAGTAGAAAAACAAACACTGACATCGAAATAAAAAAAAAAAAATATCCATTAGTTAAAAATATCAAATAATTGCAGAATCTCAAATGATCGTATATGACTGGTAATAAACATTATTCTATCTTTCAATAAAGTGCCCGGGAAAAATAATATATTTCCAACAAAATTGTATATATATAATATATAAGCCTATATACTGTATATATATAAATAAAATGTAATGCTTGTGCAACTGAAAAATGTCTTTAAAAAAATAACCAATAAAAACAAATAAAAAAATTTACAAAATTCAAAACAACGAAAAATTTCTAAGAATTTCCCCAAGACATCCATTTTTTATTTTCTATTATTAAAAAGAAATTTAGTTAGTTAATGAATCTGTTAAAAAAAAATTAATATTAATCTTAAAAAAAACATTAAGAATTCCAAATCATCAGGAGAAAAAAAAATCAAGAAATTCCAATTTGAAAAACTAAATATCATAATACTTTTTTCATGTAGATAAATAGCTGAAAAATTAATAAAAATGTAGTTCAATTCCTTTAAAACAATTTAGAGAGAAATATTTCAAGTATATAAAAAATGCAGCGAGTGGCAATATTATAACCCTCACCATGAAATTCCTCATGTGATTATTTCATTGTTTTTATATAAAGGAAATTTGTTATTGAATTTCCCAATATTTGAAACAATGAATTAATCCTATGAAAACGCATGGAGGTGCTTTAATATCGTCCCTCCATGTATGTATGCCTCAACATTTATGAGTCTTCAGATTGTGTGTTATTTAGATCATTTTATCTCTTTTAGGTCACGCTTTTGTGTTAAAATTGTCATTATCAATATCTTTTGAACATTAAGAAGATGAAGTGACATCAATAATCAGGCACTTCCTGGAGTGGAATCTCTTAATTAAATTAATTCAACAGATTATTCGTGAGAAAGAATTAGAATTCTAAGTTCAACTCTACTACTATTTGAAATAAAATAATAATAATAATTTCAAAGAAATTTTTCCCGTCTTTGTTGAAAATCCTAGTTATTTTTCATAAAACCGGTCACCTTTCAGGATAGGTAGGATTGGGTTAGGAACGCATTGGAGATGAGTGCATGAGACAGACGCGGCTACAGCATGTCCCCTTGACTTGACTTGTCGAGGACCGGCCCACCAAACACATATGATTTGGTTTAGACACTGAGAGCGATAGACAAGTTGACTGGTGGTCTTTCTCCTCTTCTTTGCAGAACGAAGAGGATCCTCGGCACAGTGACAAGGATATCTTATCCCTGACCTGGCCTCTGAAAGGGTAAACCAAAGCTAAGAATTAGTTCAACTTTGAAAAATATATTCATGACAAACAAGACATGCACGAACACGATGAAGAAACATTACGAGCTTCTTCGATTTCAATGAAGGTTTAAACAACGATGTCTGAAGTGCTAATTGACTTTAATCAGAAAAATTTCCTAATTCCCGAACTGCATTCTCAGATAGTAAAATTTTCTTAAAAAAAAAAAAAAAAAATTATATCTTTATATATATAATGATAAAATAAACAAATTTTATCAAATGTCTTTCTTTTTAAGAAATTTTTTTGTATAACTTCAAAAAAAATCGGTGAAAGAATCTAATATAAACATACTAAACATTTTTTTTATATATAAAAATACGTTGGCACAGATTTTTTTATTTGTCTCAAAAAGTGATGGAAAGAGTCTAGCCTTCTCCGACTAAGGTCTTATCATTAAGCTATTAGGTTGTTCGGAAAGTAATTCCGTTTTTTCCCAACAAAGGGCTTAATTGTATTTTTACACAGCTTACTTCACATTTAAGCCGCATAATCATTATATATTTTGACAGCTGAGGCTTTCTAATGAAAAAGTTCGATTGATTCTACGCAGTAGTTTTTTGTTGGTGCTCTTTCAAAGAAAAGTAAAAAAGCATTGTCGGCATATTTTACTTTTTTACTATAGAAAATGCTGTTCAAACAAGAAAAAAATTTCAATTTATCGGATTCGGCCGTTCATGATCACTTAAAACGCCTACAACATTCAGGTTTAATCTCCAACCTCGATATAAGGATGTTCTCACGGCAAAAAATTTGTGCAGTCACGTTGACGTCTGATTTGCTACCTAGAAGTTTCAAATGATCATGAAGGGTCGAATTCGATAAATTCAATCTCTCAATCTCTTGTTATCCAGCGGTTTGCATCGATTAATGTCTTATTGTGTCTTCTTCAGCTTCAACTGGCCTTCCAGAACTAGGAGCATCGAAATTTCGCAAACCAGTTTTGGCACAAGCGTTTTGTCAATTCATCTTCTCTATACAAATCAGTTAATTTTTTTCTTGCTTGAACAGCATTGAACATTGAACAATGCTTTTTTACTTTCCATATTTGAAAGTGAGCCAACAAAAAACTACTGCCTAGAATCAAACGAACTTTTTCACAAGTCCTTGCTATATTAGCTGTGAAAATATATAATGATTATGCGGTTTACGTATGAAGTTAGCTGTGAAAAAATAAAATTAAGTTTTTGTTGGGAAAAAACGAAATTACTTTTCGAAAAACCCAAACCAATACAATGAGATCAGTATTCAAGAAGTTTCATGTCCATCTTGCTTTAGTTTTCGAAACATATGTTGGTAGAAATTCATTAAAAAAAAATGGAAACTTGTTTTTAATATAATTAAAAATTATGGTGTATGGTTTATATTAGATTCAACTATCATATATAAAAAAAAAATTTAATTTAGGACAAGTGCCTTCAAAAATGTCAAATCTGATACAGAATGGAACATTTATATGATTTTAGACAAAATATCACCAAAGCCATTTTACATACAAAATTGATAATGAATTTGGTTGATTTTCTTCTTGAAATAATCTGGTCGAACTATTCTGTTGAAAAATAAAATATTTTCAAAGAATCAAGTCAAATATGAAAATTTTTAAACTTAAAAAATTTGAGAGGACAAATAATTTAAATAAATGCTTATCACAAATTGTATATGTATACACATAATTTCTTTACCTGAAACAAGTTGCAACAGAGCAGATGGATAGATAGGTAAAGATAAGTGTCAGAGAAACTTAAATAATAGCTCATAATAGCTAAAACTTAAATAAAAGAAAAACAACATAATAAATATATAAATAGAGGAAATAGTTTAATGAGAATGCAATGAAATTTTTACCTATTAGAAGCTTTGTCATTAGTGCCGTTCTTTCTATTAAGAAAAAAAGTTTAGAGCGCAAACAAATTCTTTAATTAATGAATTATAGAATTCAAGAGAGGTAGATTATAAAAGAAGAGAAACATAAACAGACTACAAAGTGAAATAATCACTTTAAGAATAGGTGTAATATTTTTATAAAAAATTTTAAATTGGCCTACTAATGTATAAAAAAAAAAATTAATTTTACTGTAAAAAATTCAAAGGCTTTATAAAGTAAAAACAATGAAAGGGAATTTATGCTCAGTTAACCCATCCTTAGAAAATAACAGAAATTATTTTCTTTTGTATTATCATTAAATATTTCCAAAGAAAATTTTATGATTTAGCTGGGGGAGGAGGGGACGCAAAGTGTAATTTAAAAAAATCTGATATATTTTTTCAAACTTTATCTTCATTCTATTAAGTATTGTCACTTTACAGCTTGTTCTATATGCTCAGTCCTCTACCTCCGAAACCCCCAAATACTCTACTTAAATATTTTGTGCTAGTTAGTATATTGAGAAATGTGATTTAAAAAAATTTTTAAACGTTTTGCATTTTTTATTTTTTAAAAAAATATTTTAAGAAAGGATAATATTCAAAGGTTTATTTTTTTGAATAAATTTCAAATGCAATTAATGCCTTCAAGTAAATGCAAGCCTAAATATGTAATAATAAATAAGCATAAAAAAAAGGGTTTTTACCATATTTTCCGGAGAAGTTACTGAAACGTTGAAGATGATAAAATCATTTTCAGAATAGGCATGACCGAATTGTTGTTGGGTTCGAAATTCGCGTTCATTTTCATTTAAAACCTGTGCAAAAAAATATTTTGAATTAAATCAATGAACATAACATTGGCGCCGTATAAACAGTAGGGGTGCTCAAATTCACAGTCCATAATAGTGAGAGAATGAAAAATAAATTCGAATTAATAACATTTTAAGTTAAAATTTCAAAATTATACATGAGAACATATGCTAGTACCCCCACCAGAATTTTGGAAAGGGAGTTCGAGCACTCCTGTACTAGACTGGTACAAAAAAATAATAAAAAGAGAAACTTACGGAGATTTCCGTTATTGGCCATTTTGTTGATGGAGGATCTAAGATATCGAGCGTGTCAAGGCTGTCATCATGGTCAGTGGGAATTGATTCAGAAGCATGGTAGCGGCTTAAGCTAACTGGAGTCACTTTAACATAAATCTAGAAATAAACAAAGAAAGATTTTCTTTACCTAACTATTCTGCTATATCGCTTAACCTATATATAATTTTATTGAGAAAATAATGAATGATGTCTTACCGTCTTTTTTTCTAATTTCTTTTTCCAAAATTTTATTGGATTATTTGATAATTTAAATTGGACCAATGTTTCTGTAGTCAACCAGCCCTTATCAACGCTTCGATTTCCATCATATTCCCCAAAAATGTGAGTTTCAACTTTACATCCCTCAACAGCATTGGATGGAGCTTAAATTAATTTTTTAATGAATAATTAGTAAAAGAAAATATTTGTAGTATTTTATTTCAATAAGTTCTACTTACCATTTCTGGGAATTATTCTTGGTTCAGGATTTGTTTCCCATCTTCGTACAATTTTTTCATTTTTATGATTCTTATCCATAGTCTCATCAATTAAAAAGCATACATAATATCTAAATTTAATTGTTGGTTTTTGGGGTAATCTAATTATTGCTGACCAAATATCTCTAAAAAAAAATAAAAGAAAATAAATAATTTATTCTGTAGTTCTTAATTTGTGTTAGAAGAAAATTTTTGTCTTGATTTAAAAAAATCAAATATTGTTTAAAGTGTAAAGTCAAAATTAGTGAATTTGTTAACTGATTGAATAGCAGTAATGAATAAAATTATTTACCCATCTTTTTGATTTTCATTCACTTTAACCAGTTGGACCGCACGGCTGTTTCTCCAATCTCCAAGCTCAGGACAATTGCCAACAATGCAAACCGTTTCATTAGGTTTAGTATTTACTTTAACGCGAAAAATCCAATCTTTCATAGGTCTTTCCATATGCGGATCTTGAACTGTTGTCCTCCTCACCAAGATAGCTTCTTCAACTGCGCTTATCCTCAAATCATCAAAATCTTCTACGTCTTCCCACCAACAAAGCATTTTTCTTGTTTGATTCCTAAATATATTTCGTTTATAATTAAAATTATGAATGATAAAGTAAAAAATCTTTAAGAAAAGTAGATTTATAGATGGATTTAAGAAGTTGATGAGTAGAATGAATGAAGAAAAGAGAAGCAGGTAATATTTATTTCATTAATTAAGCCAAAGAGAAGTTGCTGTTGATGTTATGGAATGGAAGAGAGCAAATATGGATGTCAAATGCCAAAAAGGAGACGTTTCGGACAAAATTTTATTAAAAATCCTCAGTCCTTGTAGGCTTTTAAACTAATTTGGCACAAAGTTGTCATTGTTGTGGAGGCACAAATTTGTGCACATGTATATTTTTTTATAAAAACAGGCGAGTGTTTAATGCTTCGTGAGAGTCTATAAGATAATCATTTATTAAGCTAACGTTTCGGTCTCGGGCTTATGGGCTGCCAGTATGAGATAAATGTTAAATACTCAATTATATAATTAATTTAACTTAAAGTTATAATTTAAGTATATAAATATAAATAAATACAGTCGACTCTTATAATTCAAAATTCAAGGGTCTGGAAGAAAAATTCGAATTATGGAGATTTTGAATTATCAAGAAGTTTGAATTACAAGAGGAAAGAGAAAAAATTCGATTAAGAGTTTATATTTTATTTTTGAAAATATGTAGGAGCTTACATAAATTTTATATAAAACCTAAAATAATAAAGTAAAAATAATGAAAACCACAAAAAAGAACAAAAAAATTACATTTTAACATTTAATCGAACAAGTTTCCTCGGCTGTGATAATTTTTTTTTTCGGGCCCATTATGGGAGACGTACTTCTGCCTTGCACTAATCGTGATGTAAACATTATGCGAAAAATTAGAAGTTATTAGGAAAAATTCGAATTATAGAGAGGGTAGATGGCCTAATTCGAATTATAGAACGTTCTCTCGCCTTCATTTTACGAAAAAGATTTCGAGTTATCGAGCGTATCTAAATACACAACATTTTTTTCAATTTACCAAACTTTAAAGCTGAGAGTTCGTATTATCGAACAATTCGAATTATCGAGAGTCGACTGTACATTGAGGAACAATACTAAGTCCCACCAATTGCGTTTTCTACATGTGATTATTACATTGTTTTTAAAAAAATATTATATATTTTTTTATGGAAACTTTCATGGTACAAACCTAGAAAATTTCCGGGGAATAGATGGTGGAGGGAGAGGGGTGTATGATTTATCTTAAGGAGGAGATTGGATTTGTGGGAGATCTGTATTCTAAGATTTAATATGGTGGGAAAGGTATAAATAAGATAGGGGATTTTTGTTGATTCTCATCACTCCTGATCAAAGTATGAATAAATTGTTCTATCAATCCCTGAAAAATCATTCGAAGAAAATTTAAATAAATCTTTGAGAATCGGATAGTGTTTATCAAGGATGATGAAAAATTCGGGAATTGACCTGATAAGATATAGGGTAATTTCAAAAAGGATAAATTTTTTAGATTCAAATTGGTCCAAAAAAAAGGGTTTTGGATAGATAAACTGATTTATTGACAGGATCATGAGAACATATTAAAAAAATAAAGGGAGAATAAAATTGTAAATTTGGAAATTTATTTTCTCAAAATATTTGTTTTTTGGGTGGAGTAATGTGGTAGGATTGAATTGTAATGAAATTTGTTTTAATTATTGGAGATGAGTATTATGAGTTGAAAAAATTATATTTTATATAAAAATATAAATAAAGATATATATCCTTTCCCAAAAGATTTTCATTTTCTTTTTTAAAAACAATGAAATACTCACAAGTAGAAAACGCATGGGGGGGGGGGGGGCATTGTCCCTCACTGTATATACAAATAATTGAGTTTATTATTGGAAGAGTAACAGTCATATGAAGCCTCTAATCGAGTACAGGTAATTATATAATTGAGTATATAACATCAATCACATACTGTCAGCCCATAAGCTTTGAAGATGATCTTGGCAGAGACCGAAAGGTTAGCTTAATGAGCTTTAATAAATGAAATCAATATTAGATGCTTCTCATTTCTTCATTCTTCTACTCATTAAAAATCTTTAAATGAATTTATTGAAATAATCTTAAGTTCTGATGTAAGCCTATATATGAAATCAAGTTATTTTTTATGCCCGACACACATTACTTGGCAGACTAGGCGAATGACAAATGCAATTGATGAATACAATTAAAATTCTAGTTTTTCATTATTTGAAAAGATAAAATCTTTATTCACATGACATGTTGTTGTTGTAGAATTTTTTCAATCAATTTGGATACTATGATAGTTCTGTCAAAGAAATAATTATTTAATATTTACCAAAGTGGTGTTTATCAAACTTTAAACTTTTTTCATTAAAAAATTATGATTTTTATTAATTTAATTTATAATTCTCTGTAATTTTAATGATTGATATTTTAGTAAATAAAGATCTTATTTTAAGATAAGTCCTAATGTTTTTAATAAACAATATACTAATAAATAAATCTGAAGAAATGTGTCAAAATTCTTCCTAAAATACTAATATTACTAGGAAGAAAGTAAAATGATTTTAAGCACATTTTAATTTACAAATTCAAATGCTTTTAGTAAAAATTTACTTTAAGCTTTCTTTCAACTATTAATTTTAAGGAAAATAATAATGCAATATTTTATGTAAATTTCAAGTAACGAGCTTATATAATTTATATTATAAGGAAAGAAGCTAAATATAATTAAAATGTATTATTCATATAGAAAAGTTAAAAATGCTTGAATACAAAACATCGATCATTGAAAGAAAGCATAGGACGATCTATTTATTAATTATAATATATGAATCAGATATGACTATTATTTATTAAAAATAATTAATAAATGAGACTTACAGATGGTGTATTTATAATATGAGTGAACGCTTTGTGGCAAGGGACGCAGAAACACGCTTGGCGCGTTTGTGCAATATGTTTTCACCAGGAAAGAAACTCAAAGAATGACTGCCAAAAGCTAGGAGGCATGGCTTCGTATACGTTCAGAGTCCATATTATGACGTCACAGAGTACAGTTGCTGCTGCAAGTGAGTCAACTTGGAAGTTCTCCTTCCTTTGTCTAATCACCTCCCTGGGTCTAATCCTCTCCCCCTCTCATTCATTCTTTTACTCTTTAACCCATGATCTTAAATCATGGAATCCACAGATTTATAATTAATCTGTAATCCTGTCCAACGACCATTCTTTTCATCTTTCATTGGAATTTTCTTAAACATAATCTATTTAAATATTTTTAAAATTCATGGAAACAATAATATATTATTGCGTAATAATAAAAATATTTTTCAGATTTCTTTATTATTTATTTTAATAATTAACATCCGCTTGAAAACACTGATACTGATTTTTAAATATTAAATTAAAATTTAAACCATTAAAATGTTCAATTATATTATCATTAGGGCCACAGCATCCGAAATATGACTTAAAAATTAAAAGAATGAATTTTAATAAATTGATTTATTCATTTTCCATCTAAACGTCATAATTATTATTATCTCAAAGATCTTATCTGCATTTAAACTCCTTAAACATTTATTTAAAGAAAAATAGTAAAATAAATAGGCTAACAATTTTTATAAAAACAAAAATAGAAAATAAAAGGAAGCCGTAGAACAAATCACCTGCAAAGATGTAATTAAATAAAAAAAAATAAAATAAAAAATTAGGTGGGGGTTTAATTAAAATAAATGATTTTAAGAAAAAATTATATTATTAGTGATATATTTAAAATTCAAAAGTACATTTATTTATATTACTAGTATTTACATTTATTATTTTTTTTATAATTCATTTCAAAATTATTTTAAATAATAAAAAGAAAGAATTATCAACTTTTTTAATTAATTGGAAAAATAAGTAGGATCGGATTATATTTAAAAAAAAATTAGTTTTATTTAAAGTGGCACTTTTTTAAAATCGATAATCTGAGAAAAAATATATAACGAAATGATAATTCAGTAAAGGGGAACCAAATCCTACCTATGCCACTCACTTAAATTCTTTAAAAGAATCCGAAATTACTTATTTTTTTATAGTCTTCCTCTTTTGAACTAAAACTAATCTTTCTATACTAATATTTTACTAAGTGCTTTTATTAATTCTATATAGTATTTTGCATTTTTTTAATTTATTTATATGAAAATTTACAAAAACCTAAGCTAAATATATTTAAGCTTTTTTATACACTTATTATTAATTAAAGATATCCTAGTTTATATATTTTTAAATAAAAATAAGTAAAAATTCAATAATACTAAGCGTAATTTTCCTAACTTAATTGGATTTTGTTTAAAAAAATATGAAATATTAGAGGATTTTAAATTTAAAATTGTATAAAAAAAAAAACTCAATTATATATAAAATTCTTACATATATTTTTTCTTATAAAAGTATTAATTTTAATAAGGATCCAAAATAAATTAAAGGTTTTTTTAATAAAAATAACAAATTTAATAACATTTATATATATATGTATATACACACATATATATTTTTTTGAGAAATTTCTCATGATCTTATTTTAATATATACAAAATTTCTGTACAAAAGTTTATTTACAATTTTTTTATGTAACACAATAATAATTTAATCTAAAAAATGTTTAACAAAAAAAATAAAAATTTATTTTTTTTGATATAATTTATATATTATTTATATATTTTTAATGTGATTCTGGATTTTATATATATATATATATTTTTAAATGATAAAACAAATAGTACAAAAAATATAATAAATAATTATTATTTAGATACATTTTTAAATGTTCATTTTTTTCGAGTAATTAAATCACATTGAGCTTTTAAATTAAAATGGTTATTTTCATTTTAAAATTGAGGCCCATTAATTCCAGGATGTAAAAATGGACATGTGTCTCCAGCTCGACAGAAGCCTCCTCGAAAATGTTTACAAATCACTCGATTACCATTCCAACCTCCCGATTGGTTATTATTATTTCCGCCACGACCTAGAAAAAAAAAACAAATATGAAATATATAATAGGTTTAGATTAGCTCTACTGATTATAGCCTCTTATACTAAATATCCTTATGGTCTTAAAGTAAGCACATCCCTCTTAACGAATATTAAATCGACTCTCTCGATATGTCAAAGTAATATCATAGTCCTTTACTAAATTAAAATACCATTAAATTATTAAGACTCGCTTTCCGTCCAAAACCACAGCACCAGAGGGCAAAGACCCCACAAATACCAATCACGTGATTTTTATTTAAAGAAAAATTATTTATTAATGGTGAAAGGCATTCTAAAATGAAAGAATGAATGCTACAACTATCTGTAAGCAGGCAGGGACTAAAGGGGACGCGCCTTAGCCATCGGCGCTCATGGGGCCCTCAATGAAGATCCATATAAATTATATTTAAATATTAAAATGAGTGCACTCTAGTTGAATTACCCCCTGCCCCTAGGGATTCAGGTCACGGCTACCGGGAAACTAGATGTAACCCCAAAAAGCAAAAAAATCTCCAAACAAAATCTGGAAAAAAAAATTAAGACGGTAGCGAGCTGCCTAAAGAATAGTTTTTGAAATCTTTTTTCTTTTCGCCATCTTAGACCATATAGACTTTAACAAGATACGATATATTATTTAATTCAGGCGTATTTATACTATTTGGTATCCAAATGATTTAAATAAATTCATCGGACTGCCTGGGATCTGAATCCGGGCCCCATGGCTTTAAGACTATCTTTATTGATGGGATCCAAATGATTGAAATAAATTCATCGGACTGTTTGGGATTCGAACCCACCCCCATGACTTTAAGAATATTTATACTATTTGGGATCCAAATGATTGAAATAAATTCATCGGACTGCTTGGGATTTGAACCCGAGCCCCGTGGCTTTAAGACTATCTTTATTGATGGGATCCAAATGATTGAAATAAATTCATCGGACTGCTTGGGATTTGAACCCGAGCCCCGTGGCTTTAAGACTATCTTTATTGACATTTGTCAACTTTGGCTTTAGACTCTTGGTCTTGAGGGGGGATTAAAAATTACAGAGTTGTCAATGATTTTCAATTGTAAAGTCATTTTTCTCAATTAAGGACCCCACTAAGATTATTGTGGATTTGTCTATTGTAAATAACGTGGACAGGATGTTTAAATTTATTTCGGGTGGGACAACTTTATTAATCTTTTTTGTCTATGGATGTGCGGGGAGGACGTGAGCGAGAGAAAGAAAGGAAAAAATATCTTAGATTTTTCTTCAGAAAAATAACGATTACTTTTTATTTTTGAATAATTTTTCAATTAAAATATAAAATTAGATTAGAAATGTTAAAAAAAAAATACTACGGTCTGTTTTATTAAACATTTTTCTATATCTAAATAAAATAATGTTTTATCATAAATTATTTTTTTTAATTTTTTTTTTTTTTTTTTTAAGTGGGGCTAGGTATTTTTATGTATTAATAATTTAAAAATCATATGATATCTTAATTTTCCCTTTTCAGCTTTTCTTTGAATACCTGTTTAATCCAGATTAAACAGGTGAACTCATTCTCGTTTTTCAAGCTTTAGTTGTTTTTATAATAAAATTGTTTTTTTTTTTTATTAATATTTATCAAATTTGACGCATGTTTTTAGAATAATCTCAGTTGCTTGCTTAACTAGGATGATTGTCTGTTTTATGAGTTTGACTTAGGTCCAAGGTTGTTGACGTTGTCAACACTAAAATAAAAGAAATAAAAATATATATGCAAAAAAATTTGTACGTACCTTGCCAGTTGCCGTTTCCTCGGAACCAAGGTCCCCCTCGCATATTTTGACGACCACCTCCGCCGCCTCCACGCATACCGCCTCCTCCGCCTCCTCCTCCTCCTCCTCCTCCTCGGCCCCCTCGGAAGTTACCAAACATTCCTTGTGGAGGTCCAAAACCTCCCTGGGGTCCACCTGGATAAGGTCCATTGCCACCCATGCCCATATTCCCATCGTCACCCATCATTGGGAAATTTCCCATATCACCACCCATCATATTCATACCCATGTTCATATTCATATTCATATTTGGGTTCATATTAGGATTCATATTAGGGTTCATATTTGGATTCATGTTTGGATTCATATTTGCATTCATATTCATATTAGGATTCATGTTAGGGTTCATATTAGGATTCATATTCATATTTGGAGTCATATTATTTTGATTAAACAAAGATGGTATTTGAGGTGGAGGCATTTCGTTCATTGGAAGCATTTTTCCGTCTCCAGTCTAAAAAAAAAAAAAATAAAAAAACAGAGTTAGAACTTGAATAAAAAAAATGTGGAGGATTCTTATTAAATTAAATAGAATATTAATATTAAATTAAATTAAATAGAAATAGAGAGATCATAATTGTTGGATGAAACTTTGGTGATTTATAATTTATCAAATTTTTTAATTTGTGGAAGAAATGTAATATTTTAATTAACATTAAAAGTTTAAATTAAGAAGCAATATAAATAAAGGATAACATTAAATAAAGATATTGGTATATATATAATTATATCATCTCTGGCTTCAAAATTTGATTTCCTTATAAAAATGAATATTTATTTTATCGTTGATGACAAGTCTTTAATATTTTTTTTATTTTTCAAATAAATTGCAAGCCTTGGGTTTAAAGTATATGTCAATAAAAAAAAATTGATTCTAAAGATTGACTTGAAATCTCCAAAGTATTAAAGTTTAAATGATAATGAATATAATTAATTAAATTTTGATAAGGGACTTGTTCTTTATCTTATCTATTATTATGCCTTAAAATAAATAATAGTTGCTATTAGATAAATGTTTTAAAAACGTTAAGTGATATTTAAAAATAGTTTTTCTTTTTATCCTCATAGAAACAATATGGAAATTAATATTTGTAGCATTTGACTAAAAAATTTTAATTACGGTACTTTACAGATAAAATAATGAAATTTCTTTTATATATGTTTGAAATTTGAACATTTTGATATAAGTAAAATTATTAATTGGGAAGGTATTAAAGTTCTGGCTTCATAAAAAAAAATTTCGAGATGAGTGTCAATTATTGCCGCCTTAATAAGCGATCGTACGAGAAAATTCTTCTAATTTATCCCCTTTAAGTTGCCCTTTTACTTTTCCATGGCCAAATGTGAATTTTTATTTAGTGTGACATGTTTACTTGTGGCTGTCTAAGCCTTATTTTTTTTTTTAATAATTATATTGTCTGGGAAAAATATTTTGTCATAAGTTCAAACTCCTTGCTATTTACTAACTCGAAAATATTTGTTCGTAAATCAGAAATTATCTTTTGTAATGTTTGTTTATTTAAACAAGAATTAATATGTTTTTAAGGGCTTTAATTTTTCACGTGCTTTAAATGATAATTTTTTCATCGCTTGGTAATAAAATATAATTGGCTTTTTTTTATTTCTTAGATAAAGATGATGATGTACTCTATTTATTATATTCATATATGCATTCTATGTAATGAAATAATAAGCAGAAAAGATATTTATTCTGTGAGTAGAAAACCTAGTAATTTTTTGTGTCCATTCATATAGTGACGTTATTAAGGCGTGTCTCGAGGGAACCAATCATTTGCGAGAGAAAGGAAAATACGACGCAAAAAAAAGCATGACGAAATAAATATTTATCTTTCAATGAGATTTTTATTATTAAAAAAATGGGAGAAGAATGTAGGTTGGGAAACATATCTAATGATTATTAATCATGTTCTTAACAAGATTTTGAAAAATAAGAAGGCTACCGGTATATATATTTCAAGATTAAACTAACTCAGCATTTCTGTTCTTTTGAAAAAACAGCATTCATGGAAAATTCTTATGCAAAACAAAATGAGAATATTGTTGCTTAATAATGGAAATTTTTGATGAGTTTTAGAAATTGATATGAGATTTTGAATTATCAGGCATTTAATAAACCATTTAAATATTAAATGTATAATAAGACATGTTTTTTTTTTTTATTAAACTTTAAAAAATAAAATATTAAATATGTAGCTATTATATATTGGTGTAGGAAAATTAATATATTATAGAAGACCAATACTTTCATAAATCCTGAGGCTAGGAAAGTTATAAACGATACTGAATCAAGGTTTTATTATTATTAACTGTATTGTTTTAAATTATTATAAGCCCTCGGGCCTTGGTGTAGTTGCTAGCGTGCTGGCCTACTAGACCAAGGGTCGCGGGTTCGATGATTTTATCCAAATGGCTTAAATAAATATGCCTGGACACCAAAATATATATATTTATAAAATACGAGTATCGTTAGTCTTATGGCCTGAGTTGCCGAAATGACTGTGTGTGTGTGAGTGTGGGAAATAAAAAAGGGGGGGGGGTGTGAGTGTTTAAAAAAAAAAAGTAATATATTATTGAAAATTTACTGAGCATAGGGGAATGCAAGATGGAGAGGCCTAAAAGGTAAAATTTTTTCAAAATAAAGATTATCTTCATTCGCAGGATTTTATTATAACTAGACGACTGACTGGAGGTGCACAATTTTCAACAATCACCTGTGCTCAGTAATTTTTCAATAATATATTTCTCTTTTTAGATAAATATTCATATACAGTATATAGATTTTGTAATCCTATATAACTCTTAACCAGAATCAAATTTAAAAAAAAATTTTATAATTATAAATAAAATTGAAGAATTTCTTACAAATAGTAAGGTAATATTGTATTTATGTATTGTTTGACTAATTTAAAAAAGAAGGGTAAATGAATAAAAAACTTGATCTAAATAAGATAATAATAAATTAGTTGTAGACAAAAAAAAAAATGGAGGAGAGAAATCGTCTAGGGACAAGAGGGAGGGGATCAAACCGGATCAATGTCTCGAGAACATTGACTTCATTTCATCAAGTTCAAAACAAAACGCAAGCCAAATTAAAGAGATAAAAATTTACAATTTATTTACCGCCACTAAGATATAGATTTGAATAATTAAAATTTCTAATTTAATTTAATTAGGAGGGGAACAGTCTTTTTAAATAAATATTTTAAGATAAGGCATTTTACTGTTCATGAGATGTTAATGTGAAAATTATAATAAAATAAATTAATATTTCATTTTTCAATTTTATTGGCGACTGTATACAGGTTTATGACAGTTTCGGCTCAGGCCTTAAATCCTTCATTTTTCTTCAAGCAATTTTTATCTTCTCAAGTCTATGATTTTTTTAGAAAATTGTCAAAACTTTAGTTGGATCAGTTTTTGACAAATTTTATAAAAAAAATCATTGACCTGAGAGGATAAAAATTGTTTGAAGGAAATGAAGGATTTAAGGCCTGAGCCGAAACTGTCATAAACAGGTATACAGTTGCCAATAAAATTGAAAAATGAAATATTAATTTATATTTTATTATTTTCACATTAACATCTCAGGAACAGTAAAATTCCTTATTATTAAAATTTCTGTTTACGAGTTTAAGATAACTTATATAAATGGTTTATTTGGTTCCATGAAGAGACATTATTCTGTGGTCCATAAATTATTTGAATTCTAGAATGAAAAAATCCCAATTAAGGGTTGAAAAAACTTTCAAGCAACGAAAAAGCTTCTGTAGCTCTTATTCTGAGGCATAATTTTAATATTGTGAAAATATGTTGGAATAATTGTTGCTTTGTATTTATTTTTTTATCTAAATATATTTTTTGAGATGCTGCTATTATTTCAAAAAAGAGAAGAAGAGGGGCAAAACTAAAATAAATTATTTGTCGTCTCTAAATGATTGATTAGATTACAAAAATCATATTGATATCACACATGAGAGGCTGAACATATGATAGATTATATGTAACCTTGAACTAGATAGATTGATTATATCTAACCTTGAACTAAAAGCCCATATTTAATAAAAAAAAAAATCCTTTAAGGATCCTATAATCTAGAATCAAAAAATTAGGAAATTTTACTTTTATAATTGAAATAGATAATATTGACAAAAAGTTTGCTATAATGAATCCTAAGTAAAATGTAAAAAGGTTGGGGAGAAGGGCGGAGTCTAAAGCATGAATCAATAAATCCTTAGCGGAGAGGAGGAATGTCAATGAAGAAAGTTTGTCAACTATTCAAAAAATCAATCAGCCCCGAGCAAAGATCCAAAAAACCCAACTACAACTACTCTTTTGTTGCAATGCAAATTAATTTAACGTGTCACGTTTCATTTGCATCTTCACATTTTGAAAAGAGTAAAAAAAAAAGTCTAATAATAGAAACAAGAGTTTTTCTTTTCTCAACATTATTCCAGCCTAACTACCATTCATCCCAAAAATCCCCTTTTGAGGCAGACACTTTATGACGGCTTCGTAACTTGGAAAATTTTTCTCAGCTTTTTTTTTTAATACCTTTTTAGATAGAGCCATTGGTTTAATAAATTTCCCTGATCTTGAAATAATTTTTATTTAAAAAAAATAAATATATGCTAAGATATATTATGAATGGTGGGAGTTTTCGTTACTGTCCACTTAGATGATTCCAAGACAAACAGTAAAGAGATCAAAATAGTTAGTAAAACACAAATTTCGAGTAGTTTCTAACAAGATTTTAAAATTTGTGTTTTTATAAGTATCCAATTGTTGATACTGTCTTACTTTGAAGTAACCAGAAATGTTATGATTATTTATATAACGTTATATTTTAACTACTGTTTGAAAAAAATGATGAAATTTTTTTCAATCAACCATCAAATAAACTGTAAATAAGCCAGTCAAATATATCGTTTAAGATTGCAAATTATATTTTAAGTTTTTTTTTTGTCTGGAATGTCTATAAAAACAAAATGAATTTGAATTGCCTGAGATCTGTAAATTTTATTTAAGTGCCTAGTCTTTCACTTATATTAATCTGAGAATATTAGGAATTATAAACAGTGATAAAAATAAATGTGACTGTCCAGATGAAAAAGTACCAAATCTTCACTGGACTAAATTTTCAGGAGAGCCAATTAAAAAAAGTACACAAAAATCGAATTTTTTTATTACTGATTCTGATTCTCTAGTTGATGAATCTTCCAAACAAAAAATAATAAACAAATTCTAAAAATGCCGGCTTGCTCAGTAGGATGTGTTCTGTACAGAAAGCATAAAAACTCAATTTTGACCCCGGTGAAGATTTGGTACCTTTTCATGTGGATGGTCACAAATGATATTAAAATAAAAATTAAATATTCAATAAATGTGGAATTTTAATATTGAAATGTTTTTTTCAAAACTTCAGACATTAAGTAGTGAATAAATGTCATCATATACACTCACACATTTTAAAGAAAAGGTAAAAGTATTTTTAAATGTTGGCAAATAAAAAAGTAGAATATATCTTTTCTGGCAAATTCACTAGTTTATATTTGAATCTTAGTTAATTATATCAATAGTTATTCCAAATCATGATTTGTAAAAATACATTTATTATGCACCAAATAAATATATATTTATAAAATGATTGAAAGATTCATTTATCGATTAAATATTTTATTTAATTAAAAAAAAAGTCAGGGTTATTAGTTTCTCGGACCCAAACACATTTGATGAGACAAGTTTATAGCTTAAAATCGATTTTTTTTTGTGATCGCAAGTTTTAAAAGTTCTGAAAAAATTTTATTTTGAGAGACCCCCCCCCCCCCAGTTTTTAGAAAATCTCCAGCCAGCCTACAAAATAAGAATTGAAGATATTCTTACCCTCCACTCGGCGTTTGGTTGCATTCCTCCCATTGCTGGCATCATGTTAGGCATCATCCCTGGACCAGGTCCCATAGGTCCAGGCATCCCAGGACCACAAGGTTGATTTGGAAACATTCCTGGAGCAGCCCCAGCTGGAAATCCTGGACCAGCCATTTGGTTGAAACCCATTTGATTTGGAAAATTCGGTTGAGCAAGTTGAGGTTGCTGTTGCTATAAAAAAAATAAATAAATTTAATTAAAATAAGTTTTCAATTTAAAAAGCATACTTTATATTGAAAAACAAATAACAAACCATGATTGGCGGAGATGGGGGCATCATTCCTTTTGGCTCGGGCCATGGTTGATTTTGGAAATCATTCACGGACTGTGAATCAGGATTTCCAGAAACATCATCCAACGGAATCGGCGCTGGATCCTGATAAGGATGTGTTTCGGGATCGGGTTCTCCAGGTGAATCGGGTATGCTTAAAAGTAAAAAAATTCAAATTAGTTAAAATATATTCATAATCATTAAAATAAATAAAATTATTTATACTTACAGATTCCTATTAAAATAGAGAGCTTGTAAAATTGTTTTTTCTCTAGCGTACTGTATATCCTTTTCCCTACTCTTACATCCATGATCGACTATTGTTGTCCCGGCAGGAATTTCAATAGGAATTAATGGTCTCCAAGGTAATTTTTCCTCCATTGTATCATCACCTAAAATGAGGAAATTATTATAAATAAAGAAATTATTAAATAATTAAATATAAAATATAAAATAAAATCAACATACTTAATTTTCTTGCCATTTGAAAAGCCTCCCTTTCGATTGAACGTTCCATTTGTTTCATATCAGTGAATGTCTTTGTTACATTAACTAAAAATAATGAAAAATATTGTTAATTTTTATATAAAAATGTTGAATTTTTTAATATTTATTACCTCTTTCAGTTTCATCCAATTCAAAATACTTGATCATTTCAAGGTCCTTATCGGCTAACCATCGAACTGATTTTTTAACTGATTTTTTGATTTTATGATAGACAAGAATTCCTCCTTGAATTCCACCAGGTTCAGATATTTCCGTTTCTTGTTCTTTTACTTCATCACTTTCTCCCTCAATTTTAGGTTTTTTACATTCCACTCCTTCAAGATCTTCCGAATCCTCTTTATCTTCTTTTTCAGATACTGAAAAACAAAAATTTTTGTTTTAAAATTTCTAATATAAATTTAAATAATAAAAAAACAAAAACAAATTAACTTACTTGATTCGTCTTTTTCAGTTTTAATATCTTTTTCTTCTTTTTTATCTTTTGTTTCTTTTTCTTCTTCTGATGATTCCAGAGTGTCTCGATAAAACTAAAAAAAAAAAAAGAAAAAAACATTTGATAAAAAATTTCATAAAAATAAATTTTATTTTTTGTTATCTTTTAATTTAAATAAATATTTAATTTCTCAAAAAAATTTTATGCAAGAATTTATTTTTTTAAATTTGAATCATCTAATATTAAAATGAATAAAAAAATAAATTGTTTTAATCTAAATAATCACAGGAATTTACGAGCATTTATAAAAAATGTTTCTATTTATAAAATGATTCATTTGTTCTGGAAGGCAGTAAGTATCCCCCCTACCCTTATTATCTACGCATGCGCACCGCAACTCTTCAGAACTTTTCCTTTTTATCTCTAATTTAACATTTTTATATAATATATCAGCACCTTAAGAATAGGTTTAACATTTACTGGCGAATTTTGTTCTTCTTTTGGTGATGATGGGGGCGATGACTCTTTATTGCCGTCTTCTCCCTGTTCCTTAGTGTCTTTTTTATCATCTTTTTTGTCTTCTTTACTACTGCTCATTCGTCGTTTTCGTTTTCTTGGTTCTTTTTTGTTGCACGCTGACATCATAGCATCCATAAACATATCTGATTCTTGAAGCATGGCTGCAAAAGAAAGAAAAAAATATATTGTTAATTTGAATGCATGATGTTCTTAAAAATTGAAAGGAAAATAATTTATATTAAATCTAAATGTCTAAATATTAATTCTCTGCATAATTAAAGTCCTTTGAGAAAGATGAACCTGTTAAATAGAATTTTGTATTATCACTGGAAACTGGTATCATATCTGGAAAGAAAGAAATTTTGGCTAAATTTAAATCATAATTATTAAAACATTAACAATTTCTCATTCATTCAGCATGATCAAATTATTTTATCAAATTATCAAAGAAATTAAGAACTTGTATTCAAGTCTCCAAAGTACTAGTCTTTAATCTTTAAAGAATCTTAAAAATGTGAATAAGAATAGAAATCTAATAAATTTTATTCATTCATTTACAAAAAAAATTAAGTCTAAATCAAAACTAAATTTAAATATTTGTGCTCTAATTTAAAAATATTTTCATCAAATTTTTAATTTAAAAATTGAATTTGGACTAAAATAACTTAGAAAGGGAGGGAGGGGGGCCTTACAACCCCCTCTACAACTTATGTTAAAATTTGTTTAGTAATTCGGTTATCCTTTTCCTTGTTTTATTCAAATTAAGATTCATTCAATTCATTATTTTTCATTGTGCTTTTATGTATCTAAATAGAAATGAAAAATAGATGGTGGTGGATGATGTAATTTAATTTTGAAACAGATATCCTATATTCAGGCACACATATGAGGCCTTTTTTTCTCTTACTGGGGAGGGATGAGTTTCCTTTTGCTTCCCCCAGATGTAAAATATTTGATGCCTTTAGCTGGATTTGAACCCAAGTTATACCGAACTTGGAATCCAAAAACTGCCTCGGAGAGTGGGAAATATTACTTTTTCTTTCATCTGGACAAATAATATACTTGCATAACAATGCTTATTTTACTATTTTTGCATGTTATGCGCAATCGCAATTACTCTCTCCCTAAGAGGGGAATTATAGTCGTAAACTTGCGCTTAGGATGATCTAATGTAGTTTTTGTTTTTATTTTAAACCTCCCCTTCTAATCATGATAAAAATTCTTAAATGTAAAGTTGGGAGAGCTGAAATTTTGGACAGGATCATTAGCAACTTGTTGAGTTCAAAAGAAGCAGATGACCAAATTTTTCATATGATATTGTAATTTTTCAAAAAGTACATTTTATACCAAGGATCGCGGGTTCGGATTTCGCCTCATGCGACAATTTATTTCAATTGGATTGAACCAAACCAATTAAAATAAATAGAGACTGGGTCTAAATGGCCTTCGATGCCGAAAAAGATCTTAAAATGAAAATTAAAAAAAAATGTATACATATGACTAATATTTATAGTATAGATACATTTAGTTTTTATTTCTTTTCGTTAAAACTGAGAACATTTTTGTTTCTCTTTTGACGCCCCTATTTAATCGTGATAAAATAAGGTATACTATTAAAAATTAGCTATCACTAAAATTTTATTTCTTTCAAGGCCACGGCACTTGGGCCATTTGGCGAATATTGATCGAATAATTAAATTTCAAAATTAATTTCCATTTTGTTCTTAAATATTAAATTATTAATTTAATTTTTTTTTAATTCAAGCTACGCAATATATTGATTTATTGTATCTTTGATGATATAACGGATAAAAATATTTCTCCATTTTTTTTTTAATATAAAATTACTAACTTAAATAAACTTTTCTGATATTTTTCCAAGTTTATTATATACAATATTTCATTTTTTATTATTTGAAAAGTTTTTTATATCTTATTCTTCTATATTTATTTAATTCTATTTTTTTTTTTTTAATTAAATGAAATATTTTATTATATATTTGATCTCAAAATATTATGAATGAATGTGAAGATATGAAGTTTAATGGGAGAAAAATATTTTATTTCCATGATCAGGATTTTGAACTAAAAAAAAAAAAAAAATGGATTTAGGTTATTCTTGTTTGAAAATCACAACATAAAAACAAGTTTTGTTGTGAAATGTATTATTTATTTTATAAATCCCAGGGTACATAGATAGGGACAAATTTTTCAACTCTTACCTCTTTACTGATGAATAATAATTAGAAGACAACAGGATTGGAAGATTAAAAGGATAACCTTGTTTAGGTCCAATTTCATTTTCCTAGATATCAATTAATTAATAGCTAATTATTTTGCTTATTCACTAAAGTATATAACTAATATGACCCTGAATAACAACCATTTGGTCATATTTGGATCATTTTTATATTATTGTACAAGGAAGTATATAAAAAAGTTAATAGTACTATATATAAGAGTTACAAGAGAATATGAAATTATTTCTTTTTAAATAATTTGACAAAATAATTAAAAAAAAAAAATGAAATATATACATATACATAAAAATGTATATATATAAATCTTTGAAACAAGTAGAATTAGAAGTTGGATCATTAGACCTATAATCAGGAAATAATGAAGAATAGTTACATTCATTCCATTCTTCTTGGCGAAGCCGAACTCCTTGGAACCTAGAAACTTGAAAAACTAAATTATTAATACATTAATTAAATATAATTAAGAGTTAATTAATTAATTAATTCATAATTTTGTTTGTGTAGAAAAATATTGAATGTGTTTTATCCTAAAAAGAAAAATTTTTTTAAATTAATAGAAATAAATAATCAATAATATTTAAAAGAAATAACTCAAAATGTTCATAGATGAGTATTCCTCGGCTTGTCCAGCCAATATTTGTGCCTGGAAAATAATAAAAGTTGTTAATATTTCGGAAAAATTAGACATTTCAATAGTTTAATACTTAAAATTTTTAAAAGAAAATGAAATACAATTTTCAGATTTGTAAATTGCTCAAGCTCCTTTTTCTCCCTACATATATATGCGTAAAATAATCTCTGCACACACGCGGTCGCGGCAGCTTTCCAGAACATATATATTTATCAATTTGCTCACTCTCTAGTACCAGATTGTTCTTTGAAAAAAAAAAAAAAATGATATTTTTCAAAGGAATTTTAAGTTTTTCTAGAATATTATTAAAATAATGTTTTTCTCATATTTTAAGGATTCTGGGCTGATCAAGGAATAGCAACGCCAAAGAATTTAATCAAATATTATGATTTATACACATTTAGACTAATTAGGTTCTGGACTGGAAAGAACAGTGTTATTTTTATATTATTATAAATAATAATAATATATTGTTGGATCAATTTTTGGGAGATTTTTTTTATTTTTTTAAACCCTTTTTTGGCCCCCAGGCTTGGTGTAATTGGTAGCGTGCCTAACTTCTATACAGAACGTCGCGGGTTCGGACCCCAGGCAGTCCGATGATTTTATTTAAGCCATTTGGATACCAAATGCCTGGACCCCCAATAGATATTATCCCATATATAACGGTTATCGTAGTCTTATATGGCCTAAGTTGCCGAAAAGACTGTGTGAGTGTGAATGTTTTTTAACAAAAAAAAAAAAAAAAAAAAAAAACAATTTTTGGCAACAGAGGCCATTTAGGGGTGTTTATTTATTAATATATTTTTAAAATACATAATATCGATGGCTACACCCGGGGACGTTCCACACGCTGATACCGCGCATACCGTCTCATGCGAATATTTATTTCAATTGAATTGGCTACCAACATATAAGAAATAAATAAATAGAGATGGGTCTAAATTAGACATGGGTGATACTGTATCAATCTGATATTTTGTATCAGGTATGAAAAAGTAACAGATAGTCATAATGGGTGCGAGCAAAAAATATCAGGTATTTGAGTAACAGCTACTCAGGCATACTCCACTAGACGAGTTACCTGGTACAGCAAAATCGCGTATCGACCCATGTCTAGTCTAAATAGCCTTCGAAGCCGAAAAAGACTTTAATTAAAAAAAGTTTTTCTCCCACCTTCATTAAACTATTTATATTATAAATTTTTAATTTATAAAGAAATTTTCTCTTTAAATGTAATTTTTTGAATTAAATACAATAGTTTTGACCAATCATTTATTATTGAGAAAACAATGAATGTTTTCATTTCAAAAATTTTAATTGATATTGTGTCTTTTCTTTATATAGGTATCATAGGTATATATAATATAACGAGCTTAATGTTTAATATACCTTCAGTTTTATTGGTTCGATGAGATCAAATTTTAATAAATAAATAATATTTTAAATTGTTAGAATTAGTACTGTTCGATTATAGGATATAATGTAATGCAATTTTTATCTTTAATCAAGATTTGGCAATGAAGTGTACTTTATAATTTCACCATTTTGCTGAACTAGTACACTAAATGCAAGGAAAATTTTTGAGATGTTAGTTTATCGCTAAAGAAACATTTATTATAATTATATACTAATTAATATCAATAATTTAGTTAATGATCATAAATATAAAATCAATAAAAAATGATATAATTTTTATTAAGCCCCACAGATCTCTATATTTTTTTGTCACTATTAATTAATTTTTTCTTAACGAATAAAAAAAAATTATTTTTAGTTACTAATTAGGGAGTGAGCAAATCAACTAAAGAATTTATTTATAGTCTTAAAAATTTTAGAAATCATAATGACTTTTAAATTATAACTCATTATAGATTAATATTAGTAATTTAGAAGTTGATCATAAAAATATTTTTTTTCATTTTCTAATTAAAAATTTGTACACTAAATAATTAAAACATTTAATATTAAAGTTTATATAACTTTAATATAAAATATTTAAAATTGCAAAAAAAAAAAAATAATATTAACACTTTAATAATTAAAAAACAAAATAATTATAATATGTAACATGTGAAAATTTAAATCTTTTACTTTCGGCTTAGTAACAAACTTTAGCATTTTTATCTTTTTTTTTTGAAATATAGTTTGAACCCCCTGATGTGTCTTTCCAGTAGCGATCTTAGGAATTTTTTAAAAGGGGGGAGAGGCGAAATTTTTTGTTTAGGAAAGGCTGAGAGGCAGGCTCAAGGAGGGGAGAGTAAAGCGGATAATAATAATAATTATGGATTCAAATTAGCATTAAAAAAAAAAAAACTTTTTTATTATTAAAATCATCCGCCACCCAAGTAGGTCTTTGCTTTCTACATCATAGGATTCAAATGTAAACCAAAAAAATGCTAAAATTGATAATAAAACCGAAAGTAAACTTAAAAAGAAAAAGAGTGATTAACTTACGTTTTGGTTTTGCAGGTGTAAATTTGATGCTGCCTGGTTTTTCGTGCTTCTTGAGCTCGTCGTCTTTAGCTTCCAGTAGAGCGGTTTTAGGTTTTTTTTCAGGAGGCGCCTCTCTTGCTGGAGAGGTTATTTTACGAGTAGTAGTCGTTGGTGTAGTAGTTGGAGGCTTAACTGTAGGCTTAGCAGTTTTGACTGGCGGAGGAGGTTTAGGCTCTTCTTCTAATCCAGTTGAGCGAAATTTTGAATTAAAAGTCTTAACCGTTTTAGGTCTAGCTCCTTGAATTCCATCGTGTTTTCTTACTTCAATAGAAATTGATGCTTTCTTTTTTGAAGGTAATGAATCTGGAGAAGAAGCTGCCTTTTTCTCTAATTTTTTTTCTTTATCTTTCTCTTTTTTTTATCTTTATCTTTATCTTTATCTTCATCAATTGATGCTTTTTTAGGTATTTTTCCTAATTTGCTTATTGCTGGAGGAATAAACTTTGCTAGCATTGCCTTATCTTTTTCTGCTTGCAAAGCTGCTTCTTTCTCCTTTTCTCTTTTTTTCTCTTCTAAAAGTAATTTTTTTGATTTAATATCTTTTTCTCTTGTTTTCTCCTTTCGTTTTTCTTTCTCTTTTGATTTTTCCTTGGACGAATCCGAGGATTTAGAGCTGCTAATGCTACTACTCGTACTAGGACTGTTACTGCTGCTACTACTACTACTACTATTACTAGTCGATTTTTTCTCCTTGTCCCTAATAGCACTTAACTTTTTTTGTATGTCTTTTACAAATACTTTGTTTTCTGTATCTGTTTTTTCACTTTTTGTTTTAGGTTTGGAAACATTTGAAGTACTTGAACTATTTGGATGGGTTGGAGATTTGGACACTGAACTACTACTACTACTTATTTGAGTTGGTTGTTGTGATGAATCCGTTACTTCAACATTATGCACAACTTCAACACTATTTGACACTAAAGGTTCTTCAGATTCAGGCGATTTTGGCTTATCGCCTGAATACACTTTTGCAAGCACTTGTTTTCCGTCCCGATAAGTAATTTTATAAACAGGTAATTGTCCTAAAGGTGCCTCCCAACCATTTATACTAGGAGTAGCATTATTTTCTTCATTTGATGTTGATTCTTTAGAAGAAAGACTTCCTTCCAGTGATGATGTTGGACCGACATTTGAAACAACAAAGGAATGGCTAGTGGAGGTTACAGGAGTTGAAACAGTACTACTTAATGCACAAGGGTCAACTGTCGTAAGGGGTGAACTAGAGGAAATTCCTACACACTCTCCATTAAATCCTTCATTTGATTCAGAACTATGTTGGTAACTTGGCTTTAATTCATTTTCCGATTCTCCTTTAACAATTTTTAGCCATTGTTCTACTAATTTACCTGCGAGAAGTCGAACATCTAAAAAAAAAAATTTTTTTAATATAAAATATTATTTTTCTGAATTGGAGATAAAATATTTACTATTAAATAAGATAAATTATATCTCTAATATTTAATTTTATCTAAGTTTAATATTTTTAAATATACATCTATAAATATGATAACTTACTTTCATTTTGGCCTTCTTTAGACAAGGCTTTAATTAATTTAGGACAATTATTTGTTTTAAGTCTTTCTACATCAACTGGACACATAAGAAGTAATTCCAAGAGTTCTTCAATTAATGCAGAATTTTTAGCATTAATAGCATCAGAAAGCCATGTATGAGTCAAATTCCATCCACCTGATGCCATGAACCTAAAAATAAAAACAATTTATTTATTAATGAAATTATATAGGTAGAGGAGCCAAAAGTAATTTTCTGAATGCTGATTCAATAATTCTGAATATGACCGTGATACTAAAAATTAATCAAAAAACACCGTCCTGTCTGCTCATTGCACTGAGTCTGGTCATGAATTTGTTTTAGAGTTGCTTGCCACATAAAACAAAACCCCAAAGAGATGCAATCTTGAAAAATGTTATATTAGATAATGATCATTTTGGAGGATTTGCTATTAATTTTCATTTTCATGGTTAAGAAAATGTTTCGTCATTTTTTAAGTAAATTGGCCCGCGCCTATCACTTTTGGCAATTTTATATATATAGCTCCCATTTTAAATAGAGTTTGTTAATTTTAAATTATATATATGTTTGTTTTTAAATTTTATTTACTTTGTGAATTGAGGCCTTTCGGCGCCCATGGTGCCTTGGTGCTCTCGTGCCCTGCACGACTTAGCACCTAAGTAAGGCGCGGGCCTAGCTGTAAATTATTTCAAGAAATAAAAATTTATAAGATACTTTCACTCCGGTAAGGGAATGTATGTTTTTTAATAAAGTTAATTATGTAAGGGGTTTAGACTGTAAGGTAATTATTTTTTTAGAGACGTGAATGAGGGGAGTGGATAGTTTAAGTATACATTTTATGAAATAAATAATTTTATCATGTTCAATCCAATAGAACATTGCTGGAAAGTGTTAGTCAAAATGGATGAGAAGAATGTCATTCTAGTCAAGAGAATCGCAACCCTTGATAATATATGTACATATATTCAATAAATAAATTTGGCAAACAACAAGACCAGGGACTCTTTTAAATGAAACAAATGTTTTGAAAAATTGAAGAAGATGATAATACCTAAATGGATAATTGAATGATTAAAATGAAGAAAAGTAGTTAGCGATAATGAGACACAAAGAAAATATTTCGACTGGTATAAAAGTTGAGAAATTTTAGATCTATATATATATATAAATAAGTTATAAAAGATTATAAAAAAACATTTGACTAAAAGTATTCCTTTGAATTTTACTAATTTTTTTTCTCAAAATTTTAATTATTATTGGAATAAAAGAGGCCAATTTTTGGCTAAGAGCAATTTGAGAATAAGAATTTATTTTTAAAATTTAAACATATTTTGTGAGTATATATATTTTGCGGGTGAGAGTTTCCTTGGCCTCTGTGATCTCCAATCTCTTCTTCTTCCTAGTTTTTGTCCCTTTTTTTCCGAGGTCTAGTACTTTTATTAGAAATCAAATGATTAAATTTTCGACGGGAAGTTGTTTGAGCCTTATGTCATTTTCGATCGAAAGCAGCCACCTTGTTTTTGATTGCCCTCGTGGCCTGGTGCAGTTTACACTTTTGAGACGGATAATTCAGCCATACCACCTCAGTATTCCATATTTTTTCCTGAATAGGGGCAACGCCTAGTAAGAACTTCATTTTATATTTTGTGGAGTCTAGTTACTCCTAGGGACCATCTCAACATATTCATCTCCAGGCAGGGCCTGTTTGAGTGTTTTGGCAAGCTACCGGACGACCTTGGTGGCCGCCGAAGCGGGCATTGAGATGGCGCAGAAGGGACTTGGGAAATTAAAAAATATAGTCTAAAAAAGGCAAAAAAATACACGCTAATCTCGTAGTAAAATAAAGTAAAAATTAATATCGTTTAATTTTTGTTATTGTAGCTATTGTAATCATTTATATTTAATAAAAATATTCCTAAATATAACTAAGTATGCGTTTTAATTGCTCCATTGAAACAGAAATAGGATAGGGGTCATATCCTATCATACGAATATAATATTACACGTTTAAATATAATCGTGGCAATAGCTATTTTAAATTCGCGACAGGTGGTAAGTAAAATTAAGATGGGGGGGGGGGGGGGGCTCTAGGAAAAAACATATTCTCAAAGGGGGCGGTGAGCAAAATAAGATTGAGAATCTATGCATTAGATAGATGCAGTGAAAATCAGCTTCTGGCATTTTACACTTAGGTTGGTAGCTGATTTTGAGACGGACAATTCAGTCGAAACGTTCTCTGTAACAGCCTTTGGTTTTCTAGGTCCTTTTCAACAGGGATTCAAGAGACATGGTTTGAGTCAAGTATGCTTGGCTTTTAACAGAGTGACTTTGGTTGTAATCTAGCTCAATTGATTTCTCGTAGACACTGAATATTTTCACTGTGTGGCAGAGGAAAGGATGAGGGAGCTCTTCCTACTCGCTCCAATGTTGCTGGTTGGCTTTGGGCTGGTGTAGAAGTCTCTAATTTGTATCCCGAATTCGAATCATAGGAACTATATGGTCTCTCAGCAAAAATATTCACAAAAAATGTTAAACAAAAATAATAAATTTTATTATAAGATAAGCATAATGAAATTCTTAATTTTATATAAAGAAAAGAAAGTTGATTCAATTTATTTTGAGTTTCATAGTATAGGACATGAATTTCAAAAAAAGTTGTTAAAAAATAAAAGATAATATTCATATGGATAGAAATATGAAATACAATTTTAAGAAAAAATTAATAGTTAATATTATATTTGAAATTGTTTTTTTTTTTCCTTAGAATTTTTTTATATAAATTTGGGAAAGTATTGTGGTTGATAAGCCAGCTGTTTATAATCTAAAAATGAATTTTGGTTATTTAAAGACCAAATAAGTGTGCAGTTCATTTTAAAATGAAATTCCCATTTCAACTTTAAATGTTTTTTTTTTTTTTAATTTATTCAAGGTCTCTTTCGGCATCGGAGGCCATATAGACCCCGTATCTATTTATTTTTATGTTTACTTAAAAAAAAAAAATTGGAGTATTTTCTTGTTCTTATCTCACAAGTATTTTCCAACCTAAATCATACTTATTAATTTTGGATTCATTTATCTAGTAGAAAAAATAAAATAAATAAATTTTAACTTGGTTTCTATGTTAGGAACAAGACCTTATAAAATATAAATTACAAAACAGCTTAAGTTAATGTTATGATGATAAAATTAAAAAAATGTACTCACATTCCTAGAAGATCAGTCTTGGTGGTTTTTAAAATTTGAATGTAAATGCATTTGCTTACAAGCTTTTTAGAAAACTTGGTCATTAAACTGAAAAAAAATTAAATAGTTAAAAATTAAGATAGTACTAGTTAAAAATAATATTGTCATTAATAATTACCTTGCTAGTCGTTGTACCTCGTCACGAGTTTTAATTCCGCCCTCAGGACTTAAAAGAACACTGAGGCATTTTAAAAGTTGCAAAGGGTCTATACGTGGCTGAAAAAATAAAAAAAAATTTTATTAGTATAAATTGGTAAAGATGAAGTTTAAGTTAAGCGCTAATAAAAATAAACTACACTAACGCCCCCTCGAAAAAAATCTTAAACTAACAAATTAGGAAATTAAAGATGGCGTATTACCATTTTATTTTTTTTGTCTCAAAATTCTTCAATGTATTAAATTAATCTGCATTCTCCTTTTCTGCAACAAAATAACAAAATATATAGTCATAAAATGAAAATATACATACAATAGAATGGAAATATATAAAATATCTAATTAAAATTAAGACTTAATGTACACTAAAAAAAAAGATTATATAAGACCTTAAATATTATTAAAAATCAAAATTAACTCCACTTTTCTTAATTTTTATCACTAATTTATTAGTACACTATTATTTTATTTTCATTTCTTTTTAGATATATTTTTATTCTCATAATGAACCACGCCCTGTTTATCAATTATTTTTATATATTTATATTTTCTTTTCTTTTATATATATTTCAATTCAACTCAGATTAAGTTTTAAATTATAATTGAAACTTACACAATTCTATAAAAGTATGCCTAAAATATTCTAACGAAAAAATGCTGACATGAATATTTCTGGTTATTATATAAAAATATTTTATCCTTAATAATCTTTTATCTAAGACATCAATCTGTAAATAAAAATACATACAAATTAAAAATACGATCACGATGAATAAGGATTTTATAATAAGAATTAAAAAACACTTAGGTAAATGAAAATATGGGGCAAATTAATTTTCTTATAAAAATACGTACAAAGGTAGTTCAGCCATCTTGGCCTATCTAGAATAGATTCTCAATTTTGGAACCTGACCTCAAACCGAGAAGGAAGCGTTTGTGGCTTTTTAGCATTTTAGAACGCGCCCAAGTCCTAAAGGACAACCTTTGAAAAATAAATTATCAGTTTTTTATAAATTGTAAATTTATTTTTACGATTTATATTACAATTTTAAAATAATAGTTAAAATAGAAATTGAGATTAGAAAAAAATATAAATATGAACAAATCAAATTTTTACCTATAACTTATTCCCGCCTTTAGTAATAAATTTTAAATTTGAAATCAAGATTAGAATATAATTAAAATAAGAAAGAAAAAATTATCAACTAATGTATTTTAAATTATAAATAATAAATAAAAAAATACTTTTTTTTATGGTAAATATCGATTAAATAAATAAGAATTGTTGAAATAAAAATATTTTTTTAAGAACAAAAAATGTATTTAAAATAAAAAATATAGGTACAGTGGATTTCATTCTCAATTTTGCTCAAGTTTAAAGAAGGAAACGTTTTATTATTATTTAAATAACATTATTTTGAAGCTTTTTAAATTAAATATGTTTTTTTTATATGTTTAAAATTCATCGTTCATTTTACTGACTTGTTCTTTAGAAAGGAACGAGTCATTTCAAATTTGAACGAGCCAATTCAAATTTGAATTGTTTGACAGTTAAATCACTAGTTGAATGAATGAAATTAAATTTGAAAACCAATTTGAAGTTTATTTATTTCCTTTATTAAAAAATTATTATTTTTATTAAAATGGGCGTCAAAGAACTATGGAGTATTTTAACACCTGTTTGTGAAAGAAAATCTCTTTGGGATATACAAAATAAAACAATCGCAATTGATTTAAGTGGCTGGGTATGTGATAGTCAAAATGTTAGTGATCCAAATATCCAGCCAAGATTTTATTTAAGGTGAGTTATTTCATTTTAAATTGAGTAAATTTTATTAATTTATCATTTTTTCTTTTAGAAATTTATTTTTTAGAACAAATTGTTTATTATTTATTGGCGTAAAACCAATTTTTGTACTCGACGGAACAGCACCCAGCATAAAACTCGCAACCATGACAAAAAGAAAAGAAAAAATGGGATTTTCACAGAATGATAATAATGATGACGAACGAAAAAAATTAACAAAGCTAAAAAGACCGAGACTTAAAGCTATTCTCAAACAAGTATACCTTAAAATAATATCATTCATTCCAGGACGATTATTTATATAAATATATGTTTATAGTGTGAAGAACTACTTAAAATAATGGGAGTCAGTTGCATTTCCAGTTTCGGAGAAGCAGAAGCATTGTGCGCCAAATTAGACCAACTCAACGTAAGATTTATCTTAAATTTGTTTAACTATTTTCTTAGGAAGTGAAATTTAATAAAACTTTTGATAATACTTCTTTTTTGATAGGAAGTGTGAAAGTTTTTGAAATGATTCTTTTAGTTTATCTTTGTATTATCATAATACAACTAAAGAGGAATCGAGGTATTTTGAATACTATTATCTTATTCAAATATATAGATCTCGAAAAATATTTAGCTACAACTAAAGAGAATATAGTTTTAGAAAAATGAAAAAAAAAAATCTCTATTTTAAACTCTATATAACATTGGACTTATCTTAGATCTAAATAAAGTCTCTAATGCTGGGTTTTTCTTGGGTTTATTCTTCTAATTTGATCATCAAATATCTCCAAAACATCGTGAATAAAAATTGTATTGAATCGAGGTATTTTTTCTCTTAAGAGAAATATGAATACAAAAACTGAAGAGTATTAGGGGCAGTTAAAAAAAAAAATGAGACAAAAATGCCTAAAAGTACAATTCATTAGCTCTCTCTATATTACGTCAGAGTGACGTGTTGTGACTCTCCAACAATTTTCCATTTGACAAAATCATGTGTGACTGGTCGCACAGCTGTGTTACAAGAAAACCAGATTTTTTGTGTCGACATATACTTAGTTTCCGACAGTAGTGTACAGTGAGAGACAATATTAAGTCCCACCCATGCGTTTTCTACTTGTGATTATTTCATTGTTTTTAAAAAAAATATTATATATTTTTTAATGGAAACTTTCATGGTTCAATCCTAGAAAATTTCCAATAAAAATTTTCATTTTCTTTTATAAAAACAATGAAATAATCACAAGTAGAAAACGCATGGGTGGGTCTTGACTTTGGCGCTCACTGTACATTCGAGAGATGTAAAATTTATAAGTATGGGAAAATATTTATATTTTGTTACCATAGCAACCATTTCCTATCTTTCCTATGAAGTACAAGAGTAAACTGGTCTTCAGCAAGATTTCAAGGGCAAAATGAGAATATACATTTTAAAGAGCATCTAAAAAATAATTGATTTTTGAATTTTAATCAAAATCGCTGAAGCGAATTTTCTTTGGCCGATTTTGTTCAAAAGCTTCGTGTTACGTCTCAGAGGAGTGCCTAACTTAAATATAAAATTTCAACCTCCTAGCTCTTTTCGTTCTTGAGATATTTTGTTCACAGACAGACAAACAAACACATACAGAGAGACCATGTTGCGAAAACCACTTTTTTTGGATCCAGGGGACCTCAAAACGTGTATATCCATCAAAATCTCGGCATCGAATTTTTAATATGAATTCAATACTTTCTCTCTATATATTAACATATATATAGAGGTAAGAGAAAGTAAAAATTGTAAACTAAAATTATAATAATATGTAGTGTATATATAGCTGTCATGGTAATCTTCTTCTATCTTTTATTTATCAAAAGAAACAAAAAAATCATGACATTATTAGTAGTTTGTCAATATTTTATAAAAATATTTTAATTAAATTAATTGTTGAAGTTTTCATATATGCAGATATAAAAATATATATTTTTTTTTTTTTTGTTTTTTCAAAAAAATTTCCTAGTTAGTCAATGGATGTATTTCCCAAGACGGTGATTGTTTTTTGTATGGAGCCGAAACTGTCTACCGTAATTTCTCCATTAGTTCAAGTTCTGATGGTGCTTCGGGTTTCAGTATCGACATTTATACGATGGGCAACATAAGAAGAAAACTTGGCCTCAGCCGATCTAAAATGGTAGCTTTAAGTTTGATTTGTGGTTGTGATTATAGTGAAGGAGTTCATGGAATTGGGAAAGAATCTGCTTTAAAATTTTTAAATTCCCTATCTGATGAAGAGGTTATTAACAGGTAACAATTTAATAAAGATTTTTATTTTTATTTCATTCAATGACTCTATCATTATTTTCATTAGATTACAAAATTGGAGAAACAATGATTATTTAAACGAATTAGAAAAAGAAAAATTACTTTTTAAAAATGGTGCTTGTGAAGAATGTGGCCATTTAGGAAAACATATGAAAAAAGGATGTAATATCTGTGGCTTAAAACAAGGATGTATTCGAGATTCGAATTTAAAATTACCGAAATTGAGCCAGTAAG
Source organism: Euborellia annulipes (assembly GCA_023213315.1). Classification (NCBI taxonomy): domain Eukaryota; kingdom Metazoa; phylum Arthropoda; class Insecta; order Dermaptera; family Anisolabididae; genus Euborellia; species Euborellia annulipes. Next base: position 282,100 of record JAKCPI010016039.1, read on the forward strand.
TAAATGAGTTTCAATTTTAAGAATAATAGGTTAATGGAAAACCAGAAGAAAATTTTTTTTTTCTAATTTAATTTAACCAAGCCAACACTATCTAGACTGCGGAAAAGAATTTTTATAAATAAATAATATCGCAACTGTTTTAATCGGCATATTTTCTTATTAAGTTGACATTTATTTATATATGGACCATGTTATGCATGAAGGAAAAGTTAATAATTTCTCTTAATTTTTTTAGAGAGCAACGAAAAATCATAATCAATGAATTAAATATTCGTAGTAAAGCTTTAGAAGATCCTAATTTCCCTTCTAAAGAAATAATTGATGAATATTTAAATAATGAATTGGAAAAAGAAGAAAATTTTCAACTCAATTTTAATTGGAAACAACCTCAAATAATAAATTTTATGGTAGGACAATTTTTTTATTTTTGCCCATTAATAATAATATTGATTCTAAAGCTACAATAAATTTATTAGAAATTTGCGGACAAATGGTTAAATTGGACGGAAAGCTATAGTATTGAGAAAATATTTCCTCTTCTTGCTAGATGGCAAGTTATAAATAAAAATACATCAAACGAGAATTGCTTATTTACTCCTCTACATATAATTAAAAAAAGAATTCTTAAAGGAATTCCAAGCTATGAGGTAATTTTTATAAAAAAAATTTTATGTTTTCAGATTCTTAATTTTTTTGAATTTATAGGTTCAATGGAATGATGATCAAGGGCTACTTTCTTGTATTGAATTAGAAAAACATCTGTCTCGTTCACCAAGAGATGATGAAAAGGAAGAAATTAAATCTAAATTAGTTTTGGAATTATTAATCACAATTGAACCACAAGATATATTTGAAGAAGCTTTTCCTGAGATTGTAAAAGAATTTTTCAAATCTAAAAAAAAGAAGCTGATGCCAAAAAAGGTATTCTTTCTTTAAGTGGTGCGAATATGACCTGTAATGGCAATGCAAGCATCTTACGATAGCTAAAAGATGGAGGAAAAACCAGATTTATCAGTCCTTTTATTAGCAAATATTTAGATTCATATAAAGTATATCTTCATCAGTGCAGCAAAGGCAATCGATTTGAAATTGGATCAATTTTAAAATTGTTGCTAAGGCTGAACACACACTGATTGAGCAAAAACGCTCTTGTTTTGTCGAAAATATTAGGTACAACTTGATGACACAGCTCCGAGCGCTGTTGACATCGGCGGGGATGATTGATGTGGATCTGGCTTCTGTCCTTCGGTAGTCGCTGAATAGATATAAGGATTTATTATTGGGAGTGGACGTTAAATTTATGAAAGAATCCACTTATGGTCCATTCATGAGAAGTCCAATTTTCTACCCCCCTACCTCTTACCTTGGCAGATGAAGAATTACCTGAAAAGGTTTATAGCCCAGTTGAGATTATCAAGTAAGCGCTTTCTGAAGCTCGGACTAATCAACTGCATTTATAAAATTAATCAAGAAGAACTGTGCACCTTGTGCAATCTGAATAGAAACATTATCCATATTGTGGTGGAATGCCCATTATATACCCCAATGAGAGCGGGATTTTTGGAGAGGGTGAGAGAAGAGATCTGCAAACGATGTAAGAACTGTGTTCACTGATACTCGAACCTTCAATTCCCTCCTCTAGAACGGTCTTCTTCTTTATGGCCTCCGCCATGAAATTAAAAGCTTTAGTGCTGATTTTTTATTTTTTTTGAATGGGTGCATAGGTCCTGAGACTTATAATGACCAGTGGTCACATGCAGCCAGGAAGAATATATTTAAAAAAAAAAGAAAAAAGGAGAAGCATAAAAGGGGAACTCAACTGCTGGAACTGAGAAGATGCCTGTTGAGATTAGATTTGAAAGTCTGAAGATTGTAGGTTTTGGGGAATATAGACGCAGGGAGCTTGTTCCAATCACGGGAGGTCATGTGGACAAAGGAAGATTAGAATGAATGAATGAGTGAAATATAAATTACTGTATTTATTTATTTTTTTAATTATGTTTTAGTGATGTTTGATTGTGAGTTGAAAAAAAAGCTAAAATATGGTGTTGTTACTGATGTAAGATCGATTATATTTGTTTGTATAAGTCTGTGCACTACATACGCCATAGTCATCACGCCAGAACACTTGTAAAGAGGATTGATAAATTCATTGGTTTTTTCTCCTCCCGTTTATGCAAATATCCCAGCTCATGTTTTTTTTTTAATTCTAGAATCTTCAAAAAATAAAAGGAAAAGGAAAAATAATGAAAACAAACTAAATTCAGATGAAGAAATTTTGGATCTTTCAGATTTGATGAACAAATTAGATATTAAACAGAAAAAAAAGACTACATATACTAGTAAAAAAAATATTAAAAAAACTGGATCTCAATTAACTTTAAAATCAATTTTTGAAAATATGAAAGCAAAAGAAAATTCTAAAAAAGAAATGCCAACAAGTTCATCCTCTAAATTAGAAATAGATTATGAAAGTTTTGAATGGTCAAGTAATGAAGAAAGTGAATTTTCTGATATGTCTTTTATTATTGAAGGAATTGTTAGTCGAAAAGAAGAACCTGTAGAGGTTGATAATTCAAAAAAAGATGTTTTCAATTCGAAAAATAACGAATGCGAGACTAATAATGAACTTAAAGCAAGTGAAATTAAAAAACCATTAACGAAAAGAGAAAAGTGATAGTGAAGAGGAAGACGTTTATGTTCCTTTGCTCGAACGTTTAAAGAAAAATCGAAAGATTTGTTTATAAATTATTTTTATATATGAAAACATTAATTATTTAATCACATTAATTTATAAATATTATTTTTTTTTTATATAATTATCTTTTTAAATAAAATATATACTTTCTAATTAATTGCATAAATTTTAAAAATATCAAAATATGTTTTTTCCAATTTTAACAAAAATTATTAATTTTTTTTTTAGGCCTATTTTTTCTAGAAACATTTAATTATTTTTTAATACTTATAAATATATATATATATATATTGCCATTACCTTTAATAAATTAAATTTAAAAAAAGTACAATTAATATTAAAACCCCTAGAACCAATGGCCTTTATTTTAAGTTCTTAAAAACTTCAAAATAATATTAAAAAAAAAAAAAAAAGAATATAAAATTCATCATTATAATTTCCTCTAATAGAGAGTATGAATGGATAAATTTTTTACTTTGGTGGATTAAATTTATATCAACCTTAATTTAAAATTATTATTACAATATTATTTTCCAAAAAATAATTTTTTTTTTATATTTTCAATTTCTCCTGAAAGTATGTAGTATAGTGATTTTTTTTTTTGATTGTAATGAACGGTGTATTAAAAATGTCGCCTCAGGTGATAAGATCTACTTATATAATTCTCTAATGTCCGTCTATCTGTCCCGCTCTATTTGGACAACTTCCAGTTGAAATTTTAAAACGAAATTTTTTATGCTTAAAGCGGACCTTCTAGGGGTTATAGGAAAATTATTTTCATCCCGAAATTCCTATAACTTTTTGAGTTTTTAATTCCTAAAGTTACGATTTCACCCATAGAAAATATATAGAGAAATATTTATGTATTCTTTGCATTTGTGTATTCTATGAATGTAAACAAATCCTTAAGCAGGCACTGGATTGGAATAGTAATGATAATTTTTTTTTTTCATAATAAAGAAAATGCGAGGCTGGCCCGGGCCAGCTGAGGAGGGGTCAGGTGGGCAAAGCTCCCAGGCATGGCGCGAAGCAAGCCGAAGCCGGGCCTCGAGGCTTGTAATAATTATTCCTTGATGATCAGTTTTGGCATATACATATAATCAAAGTGGACCAGAGAAAGCTTACAGGCGGACAATTTTTTGCACATCGAATTTCACATTTATTCTACGAGAATAAAGAAAATTCAAAAAATCTTGCAAAAAAAATAATGTAATAAACAATACTTTCTCTATATATATTTTATATATATATGGTAAGAGAAAGTAAAAATTAATGTCGATTTAAATTTAATCTTCCTAACTAAAAAAGGAAATGATATATATTTTTTTTTTTATAAAAATTAAACTTATTTATATTCATTATAATTTTCTTTAACATATATCTGAAAATATTCGAATTTTATAGAAAACTACAAGTTTAAATTACGAATATGATTATCAACAAAAAAGCTATGCAATCCTTTATTAATTATTTAAATATATGAAATTGGAAATTATCAATTTTTAAGTTCATCTTTTTTATTTAATAAGGATGAAAAAAATATAATTTAATATTAGTTTTTTTTTAATTTCTATTGAGATAAACAAGTGGAATGTTTAAAGCTTACAAAAAGCGCATTTATTAATGTCTAATAAATAATAAAATAAATTTCCCCTAAAGGAAAAATCGTGAGATAATGAGAAAAAAGCTAATTTTGAAGTGAATAAGAGAGAAAATAAAATAGTTATTATCACAGATAACACAAACAAGGCCATATATATAAACATAGATAGTATATATATAAAGGACCTATGAAAATATCTTTATCAATTTTAATAATTATAAATTGTTGATTCCTATTTTAGAGAGCTATATAATAAATTATTGAATAATAATAGTTGATTTTATTTTATTTTTTTTTACTTTTGAAATGAGATTACTAATAATAAATTTCTCAAAGCTTATGAGAAATCATTATTTTTAAATATGATTCTCTTTTAATACTATTCAGATTACTAAACTAAGTTTGGAAAAATATTTAGAAAAAATTAGATAATATTATTTTAAATTGATTAAACAGCTTAATAATCAAGCATATAATTTTAAGATATAAAATGAATTAAAATCGTTTAACTGGAAATTAATATATTTAACAAGTGTCTCAATTGAAGCTTAAGCTCATTACAAGGCGAATATTTTAGTTATGTTAAAAAAAATTTGGAAAGTAATAATTTTTTCAATTAAATTGATTAATCTATGGCTAAAATTTTATCTATATATTAATATATTAATCTATTTAATTGAAAAAAATAATCTTTTGAGCATATTTTTTTTTCTTCTTTCGCCTTCATTTTTTGAACAATCATTTGTCATTAATTTAAAAAATCAAAAACAGATCTGTTATTCTGTTATTAACAAATAGAAACAAAATTATTTTATGCCTTTTCATTTTATAATTTTCAAGTTAAAATTTATCATTTTTTAGACTAGACTTTTTGATTTTGATTATCGTTTGTTAAAGGTTTGCTACAATAATACTACTCGAACAAGTGAATAACATTATAATGACTGCCTGTACTGTAAAGAACAAACCTCTAATAAGCGAACATCTATAAAAGTCTAAAATTTTGGTGATTTATTCTCACAAATTTCATTAAATTACCATTTAAAAATATATCAATTAAAAAGTAAGCAAAATCCTAACAATAAATGTTTCTATAGATTAGATTCGATTTGTTGGAAAATGGGAAAGATCGGGACAAAGAAGAACAAGAAGGCAAAAAATACATCTAAAATGAAAAATATAGAGATAAAGAAAAAAAATCAACAAGAGAGATTAAAACGAGTCCTCGATTAAAACTAACCAAAACAATATAAATCTGAAAATTTCGTCCTTTTGATTCAATATCGATTCAAAGAAGGAATTGTGCTTCCAAAAATTCCAACATTTTTTTAAACTAAAAAATTTCTACCCGTCGTTGTAAATGAAATTATTTGTACTTTTATTTTTATATTTTTTCTAAAATCATTTGTGGTTGAAATAAAATTAAAATAAGTTAAGAACCTTTTAAAAAATATGATAACCTAAGTTGCTCAAGTTAAAGACCAGTTTCTTGCGGTGGTTCTGTCTTGCTTCGGGTGCCTACCTTAAAGGCCACTACAGTTGCATGGTCAAGTTTTCCAGGAACTATTGATAATTTTTCACACACCTGACGCCTTCTCTGTCGTTGTTCAGCCCTTGAAAGTTCCTAAAAACAAATATTTGATATATTATCAGGAAATTATTATTTTTTTTTTGATAATTATAAATAAAAATAAATAAAATATATAAATAAATAATTAAAAAATTTCTCAAAATTAATAAGGAATTTTTACAAATATTTTAGATATAAAAGATATTATTAATTATATTAAAATATGTTAAAATAATCTTACTTTTAAAAAGTAAAATAATTATAAAATATAAATTTAATATTTTATTTGTTTATAGGTAATAATAAATTAGAAAAATTGGGTTTGTCTTTTATTCATTTCGTTTGTTTATAAATATTGTAAAGCAATAATAAAAATTAACAATACTTTATTATTATTTGTTTTAAGGTTAGGCTATGGCTCAGAGGTAGAGCATTAGCTTCTCGTCCCAAAGGTCAAGGGTTCGAATCCCATCCCAGGCGAAAAATTATTTCAATTGGAATACCAATCAATTTAAATAAATAGGGACGGGTGACTAACTTAAATATAAAATTTCAACCTCGTAGCCCTTTTTGTTCTTTATATATATATATCTACTTGTATATTACATATATACAGAGGTAGAGAAAGTGTGGTACAATATCTGTTGGAGAAGGGCTTCCGCTCTTCACAGCCCCATCGACACAGTCCCATCCCATCACATCCCACCCCTAATCTTAAAAAAGTAATATGTCTGACTTGCCTAAAATCGTCCTAAAAGTTAGATTTAGTCATTTTATTTAAGAATTTTAGAATTTACCTTTACACCCTCTGTAGTTTCAACATAGTATAGATCAGGATCTTCGAGAATATGTCGTTTAGCTGCCGTTAATCGAGTTGCAAAGTCTACAAGCATCTCACAAAGTTGCTTAGTATCAGAACAGGGTGATTCTTCTCCAGAAACTCCATGACGAAGAAGATCATCCATACGTAATAAAGAAAGTTCATGGCGTTGATATGCCTGGAAAAATAAAAAATAATAGCTATGAAAAATATGACTATATTTGAAAAAATCGCAATTTCAAATGCAATATTACTTCAAAAATCTTTTTAATTAGTCTAGCAAAGTGAATTTTAGATACCTGAACTACAGGAAGCCCACTAGCAGGATCCGAAGTGACAGTGGAAGTTTGTTGAAGAGTTCCAGAAGGTTGTTGTTTTTCATTATTTGTCGGTAATACAGCAAATTTACCAACAACAGGATCAAAATTATCACTGATACCATCTGATGTGAGAAAAACAATATCACCTTCATCTAATTCTGTCATTGAACATGTTAAATTGTTCAATTCTGGATTTTGACCATCGACTGGACCAAGTGCTCCTAATGCATCACGCATATCCCTCATACAATGAATATCATGTGATCCTACAAAATGAGATTTTTTTAAAATACAGTAAATTAAAAATATTAATAAATAAGTAAATTATGTTACCTTTGGTGATTTCACGTACACCATGGGTTTGGCTGTAAACATAGGCTAATGAATCGCCTACGTTACACAAACAAGCTACGTAAGTTCCTCCCCTCCCGGGTTGCAATGGCACCACAACAGCGGCTGTGAGCGTCGTTAACATTCCTTGTTCTTGAAGTATAAGACTATGAGCTTCATGGAATGACCGAAGTAGTGCAATAAACACTTCCTAAATAAAGAAAAAAATTTCGGATATTTAGGAGCTCGAAAATTGGAAATCTAAGATTCACTTACTGTGGTATTTGTTATGGGTTCTTTTTCTTGAAAAAGAGATCTTGTGAGGTATGCCACACAGCCATGTACAGCGCTACGCGCAGCTACACAAGCTTTCTCACCCCAATTGACTCCATCAGCAAGAGCCAATATGGCACTATTTGTTCTTGCAACAATTGCAAAACAATCTGCAATTGGCTGGCCTGCATGAATTCCACTAAGAGGGTGTCGTTCATATAAAGTTGTAGCTATTCCATAGGCATTAGGATGCTGTCGACCCCATTCAGATATTCCAGCTATTGGTTCATTATTAATGGGGGAAGATGGTTCCCAATTGACTGCAGGATCATTTTCTGAAATGATAAAATAAAATTTAAATCAATGAACTCAGTGGCTGTTTTTCTATAAACAGGAGAAGGAGCAGATGCAGCCAAAAATAAAAAGCCTTTGATTTTTTACAATCCAACGAGACGTTTCGGGTTAATTTTATTGACCAATTTTCAGTCTTTCGAGATTGTTAAAGTTCCAGAGTTGGTCGTTTGGGTAATACATATAAATAATAAGTAAATTATGTTACCTTTGGTGATTTCACGTACACCATGGGTTTGGCTGTAAACATAGGCTGATGAATCGCCTACGTTACACAAACAAGCTATATGTGCTGGCGAGTTGGCCCATCATACAACATGTATACATGTTTGGTCCTGAAGATGGCCTCCATGGAACCGAAACGTCGGCCCAATAAAATATTCAAAGAAAAATATTTGGCTGCCAGTCTCTACTCCTGCAACCCTTCCTTGATACTTATTAGGTGAGAATTATTAAGTATGATGGGCCAACTCGCCAGCACATAAATTTACATGTATTATCCAAACGATTAACTCCGGGACTTTAACAATTTTTAAAGACTGAACACGAAACGTCTCGTTAGATTGTAAAAATTCGGAGGCTTTTTATTTTTAGCTTCACCTGCTCCTTCTCCTGTTTAAAATAAAATTTAATTAATAATAATAATAATAATAATAAAATAATTGTAAATATTATTTTCTCCAATATTTGAAAAAAATAATTTTTACTCTTCAAAATAGAAAAATAGCAAATTAACAAATCAAATATTAGCAAAACACTCAAACAAGTAATAATCAATTTTGAAGTATTTTTACGTATTTTTAATTAATAATTATAATATATAAGTATAGTTTCTTTAATAAAAAAATTTCGAAATGTTAAATCGATAATATTAAATAGCATGACGGTGTATGAATCAGTGAAATATTAAATGTTCCCATATTCGATAAGCAAAGGTCTTTCTTTCGGAATAATCTTTTGTTTCGTCTAAAGTAATTGACATTCAAAAAGCGGATGAAGGTGAAAAGAAGCAGACGCATAAACTTATAAGGGCATCGAATGACATCTTATAAGAAAAAAAAAAATAAAACCATTTCCTTTGTGATTATTTGGTGTTAACATAAAAAAAAAGTACAGTATAAATAATGAGAACCAAGTTTGTGAAATCTAATATAAAAGTTGTAATTAAATATTTATTATCTACTTTCTTGATGTTGTTGAATATAATAAATAGTTGATATTTTCTCTACTTATTTTTGTTTTTATTGGAATAACGCTAAGCTGCAGATTTAAAATATGCATGCACATGCCGCTGCAGACAATGCAAGAGCAAAGTGCTTGCGTCTGGGATAATAAATTTCTAATAAGATACCTCTTTTCTTTTTTATTTTATATTTATTTATTTAGATTTTTTTTTTAGATGAGGGGGAGGGGTATAATATGTCAGTAAAGTTATACCTTACATTTGTAAAATATTTTTTATTTATTGGCTGTGAAATTTTTTTTTTTTACTGCTTGACCTTAAAATTTGGTCTCATCACGCAAGGCCACGAATGCTTGTTAGAGCTGCTCTTTCATGAATTATTAATCTTATGTGCATATATCTCAGGAGTGATGAAAAAATCAAGTACAGTGTAATTTTATCTACCATCAAATAGGAATATATGGTCAAGAAAAGATTGGACTGATGAAAATTTTATATAAGTGGGCGTATATTTTTTTATATATAAAAAAAAAAAATATACGTCCTTTTAATATAATTGTGGAGCTGAGATGCAAAACTATCCTTATCCACTAAATTGTTTTGGTAAATCGAAAAAAATAGTATATTGATTTTTGCAATTCAAAAATAGAGTAAAAACATTTTTCATGGGTTTAAGGAAAGGATTTCTGTTAGTGCATCCGAAATATATTCGGAAAATAAAACTCACCAAATTGATAAATATTGCCAAAATCTTAGCAATTTACCCTCCACTCCTACGATTCTTCATTTGGCACACCACAACTCTAATTGTTAAAGCAAGTAATTTGGGAAAGTTTCATTAGGATGCATGTATAAATAAATAGGGTATTGATAAAAATGTGTTACAACACCATACAATAGATAAAGAAAGTTTTACAACCAAATGCATTTCACATTGTTTTTTTATGGTAAATATACAATTTGGAAAGTTCAAATTCATATTCCCAGCCACCGAATTAGTAGGACAAAACCTTTAACCCAATTTCGAAATTTTTTTGGATAAGGGCAGTTTTGCATCTGATGTCCACAATTGTATTTCTTTTAATTGCTCCATTCGTCTTTTCTTTTCTGGCCTATGAAAGAAGATGGGTTTTTCTCATGGTAATATCTAAAATTTTTTATATCGAAGTAAATAAAAAATTTCCGTCTAACTGCGCAGTCAATTCATCTATAATAATTATAAATCTCTGTCATGAATCATTGTTAGATTCATAAAAGAAACAAATGGTTGATAAAAAGCTATTCATGTCTTATTCCTGAGATAAGATTATTCACTCAAAAAAATGTTTGCCACGCTTGAACCGTTATCTCTATTGAATACACCGCTATTTAGGTGAATTCCATTTCCGAGTCATGTCCTGGCCCATATGATAACATGTGATAAAGAAAGATATACTGTAGTAATAAATGTCTGTAACATTAAAACAACAATAATAAATTAAAACTAGGTCTATTTACAGGCATATTTTATATCAATAAAATATAATGAAATGGTGGAAACCTTAAAATCTCTCTTAGGTTAATAAGAAATGTTTAAAACTATCGAATATCTGTAATAATAATAAAGTATTAGTGTGAGGCGGATAGCTGAGTAGATGCTTGTACTAAAGAATAAAAGAAAGAGCGAATATTTCGTTTATCAGGCACTTTAGCCCGACGGGACCGGTCAAATTTACGGGGGCACTTCAAGCCGACGTTTCGATAAGATTTTCGACTATCCTCAGGGCAGAGGTGTGTCAATAAAACTCCTCAAAAGT